>JAJPUD010033114.1:0-11537 GCA_023553655.1 Myrmecobius fasciatus
AAATGTCAATAGAGATCATGAAAATGTTACATTGTGGTCTATATTTCATTTCCCTCTCTCTGGGTGTATATGGTTTTCTTGAAAATTAATATATTTCTAAAGAATAAGTAGGTCAAAGAAAAAAAATCACAGAAACAATAAATAATTTAATTAAGAGAGTGACAACAAAGAGACAACATACCAAAATTTATAGGATGCAACCAAAGCAATATTTAGGGGAAAATTTATATCTCTAAACACTTATTTGCATCAATAAAACAGAGAAAGAACAGATCAATCAATTGGAAAAGCAATTTAAAAAACTAGAAAAACATTAAAAATCCCCAATTAAACTCCAAATTGGAAAACCTGAAAAATCAAAGGAGCAATTTATAAAACTGAAAATAAGAAAACTAATGAATGAAACTAGAAGCTTGTTTTATAGGGGGAAAGAGAAACAATAAAATAGACAAACTATAGCTTAATTTGATTTTAAAAAAAAAGTCAAATTACCAGTATAAAAATGAAAAAGTTGAATTTACCACTCATGAAGATGAATAAAGCTATTTTGCCTAATTATATGCCAATAAACTTAATTTTTTTTTTTTTTGCTAAGACAATTGTTAAGAAATGTTAAGTGTCTGAGACCAGATTTGAACTCAGGTCCTCCTTACTTCAGGGCTGGTGCTCTATCCACTGTGTCACCTAGCTGCCCTAAACTTAACCATATAAATGAAATGGATGAATATTTACAAAAAGATAAATTACCCAGATTAATGGAAGAGGAAATAGAATACTTAAATAATATCTTAGAAGAAGAAATTAAACAAGCCATCAGTGAGCTCCTTAAGAAAAAATTCCTAGGACCAGATGGCTGCACAAGTGAATACTACTAAACATTTAAAGAACAACTAATTCCAATGGTATATCAACTATGTGAAACAACAGGCAAAGACAGTTTCAATGGATTTGTGATGGAAAGAATCTTCTGCACCCAGAGAGAAGATTATGGGGAGTGTAGATCACAACATAGTATTTTCATCTTTTTTTGTTGTTATTTGCTTGCTTTTTGTTTTCTTTCTCATTTTTTTCCTTTTTGATCTGATTTTTCTTATGAAACATGGTAATTGTGGAAATACGTATAGGAGAATTGCACATGTTTAATGTATATTAGATTATTTGCTAAGGGAAGAGGTTGGGGAAGGAAGGAGAAAAAAATTTGGAATACAAGGTTTTGCAAGAGTGAATGTTGAAAATTCTGTATATATTTTAAAAATAAAAAGCTTTTAAAAAAAGAAAAACAGGCAAAGAAGGAATCTTTTCAAATTCTTTTTACAAAACAAATATGATGCTGATATCTAAACCAAGAAGAACAAAGACAGAAAAAAAAAAAAACAATAGACCAATTTCCCTAGTGAAGATAAATGGGAAAATTTTTAATAAAGTACTAACAAGTTTACTGCAATATATCACAAAGATCATAATAAGACAGGTAGGATTTATATCAAGAATATGGGATTGGCTAAATATTAGGAAAACTATCACCATAATTGACCATATCGGTAAGAAAATCACTAGAAATCATATGATTATCTCAACAGATGAAGAAAAAGCTTTTGACCAAAAAAAAGTTAAATGAACCATTTTAGAGGGATTTTCTGCTCTGGGAATTCCCCACATCAATGAAATCATAGATCATCAAACTGAAACAAAGATTATGATTCCAAAATATATCTGAACCATATATCTTGAAAATGGGAAATTCTGAATCAATTGAATTCTCCAGGCAACAGAAACAATGAGTGATTGCATTTACAGCTTATAGAAGGCATTAAACTTTAAGTCAAAATAACCTTTCTAAAAAGCAGGTTTGACCATATCACTCTCCCTATTCAATAAACTCTTAAAGGTTCCTATTAATTGCAGAATCAACTATGAAATATTTAATTGAGCTTTTAAAGTTCTTCAAAACCTGCTCCATTTCTACATTTCCAGTTTTCTTCTACCCTACTCTCCTCCTTATTCTCTGCAAAATCCATCTCCCATCTCCTTAGATTTTCACTAGCTAGTCTCCAATCCCTGGCATTTCCTCCCTCCTCACTTATACCTACTCACTTTTCTGGCTTCCATCAAATTCTACCTTCTATCAGCCTTTTCTAGTGCTTTTTAAAAAAATTATTATTTCTAGTGCTTCTTAATTTTAGTGCCTTTCCTCTGATATTACCCCCAGTTCATCTTGTATATAACTTGTTTGTTCAGAGTTGCTTGCATCTGGTCCATTAGACTCCATTAGACTGTGAGCTCCATGAAAGCAGGGAATGCTTTTTGCGTTTCTTTGTATATCCTAGCTTTGGCATGCTCAGCTAAAAGAAAGCTGTCCATAGGAATGACAGGAGGGACATCTTTGAGAGAAGACTTTGTGCAATTCCTCTGAGTGCAGGTAGGAGCGGCCTAGTTCCATTGATCACTTACTCAGAATGGGCACCATCTTTAAAACTACCAGGTTGGGACAGTCTCAAGCTCTCTTTTGAGAAAGAATTGCAAATAAGAAGAGAATCCAGCCACACTTCAGTCAAGTTGAATTGTGGAGAAGAGTAGACCAAGATTCAAATGAAGCAACATGTCAAGACCTGCTGTTTTGGGGAAAACAGATTGAGGACATCCTGAGAAAAGAAAAGAAATCAGGGCTCTGAAATGTGAATTGCTTTGGCTATATATGTCCTTATGGATGTGCTTCTCTAAAAACATACTCTTTATGTGTGTCCACTCTTCCCAATGATACTGTGCATTTTTAGGAGCATTCCCACACAAGTTTATTGGGGAAATGTTTTGTTTTTTTCTATTCATGCTATGCCATTTCTAAATGATTTTGCTTTGATTTTATGGGGTCTACTGATAGGCCATTAAAAGTAAGCAAATGAGTGAGGACTTATGAGCAGTAATTTTAGGAATGTAAACCGACAGTATCATGACTTTAAGGTAGTTAATTGCTTGAGAACCATAGATACCAATATAAATTGGGGTAGTAGCCCATAAGGAGCACTATACACAAAAATATTATATAAAGATCTTGAATTATAAACATATCCTTCAGCAATCTTCTGAGTAGACATTTTATGATCTTTCCAAACCTTCAGCTCCAAAATCTAGTAAGCACTCATCTCACTGGCTATTGGAACTCCAAGACTCTTTATCCAGTGTTTAGGGCATTACTTCCTTAATAGCTGGTTAGATCATTGCACTCTAATCAATTCAAGGCATGGATTTCTATCCCCCTGTAAGCCAGTTTACTTCTTGCAGAGAAAAACTCCCCCCCCCCCCACAGCTTCACAAAGGAAAACTCTACTCAATGTCCATTCAATAAAGAAATCTATCTTTAGGTGTCTCACTCATAAAGTAAGGCATTATCTCATTGCCAGATAATAGAAAGAAAAATGCCCAACAGTGTGACTTCTCAAAAGTCATGTCATCAATCAAGGAACAAGTATTTAGTATATTATATAATATGAAAATTATACATAGGTACTATTTATGTATATGTATATATTTATTGTAATTTCCTAGCACCATGCTAAGCAATAGGATTATGAAGACAAACATGAAACAATCCCTGCTTTTAAGAAATTTACATTCTAAATTTTGACTATATTAAGTTAAAAAGTTTTTGTACAAACAAAACTAATGCAGATAAGATTAGGAGGGAAGCAATAAATTGGGAAATCATCTTTACATGTAAGGGTTCTGATAAAGGCTTCATTTCTAAAATATATAGAGAATTGTCTCATATTTATAAGAATTCAAGCCATTCTCCAATCGATAAATGGTCAAAGGATATGAACAATTTTCAGATGCTGAAATTAAAACTATTTCTAGTCATATGAAAAGTTGCTCCAAATCACTATTGATCAGAAAAATGTAAATTAAGACAACTCTGAGATACCACTACACACCTGTCAGATTGGCTAAAATGACAGGAAAAGATAATGACGAATGTTGGAGGGGATGTGGGAAAACTGGGACACGGGTACATTGTTGGTGGAACTGTGAATAGATTAAACCATTCTGAAGAGCAATTTGGAACTCTGCTCAAAAAGTTATCAACCTGTGCATACCCTTTGACTCAGCAGTGTTTCTATTGGGCTTATATCCCAAAGAGATCTTAAAGGAAAGAAAGGTAATTTGTCATATAATTTAACATATTTAGCATGTATTAGATTACCTGTCATCTAGGGGTAGGGGGTTGGGGAAGGAGGGGAAAAGCTTGGGGAAAAAAAAGTTTTGCAAAGGTCAGTGTAGAAAAATCACTCATATGTTTTGTAAATAAAAAGCTTTTAATTAAAAAAAAAAAGATAAAGGAAGAAAAATTTCCCAGCCTAAAAAAAAAAAAAAAAGAAAGAAAAGGAAGGAAAGGTACCCACATGTGCAAGAATGTTTGTAGCAGCCCTTTTTGTAGTGGCCAGAAACTGGAAGCTGAATGGATGCCCATCAATTGGAGAATGGCTGAACAAATTATGGTATATGAATATTATGGAATATTATTGTTCTATAAGAAACGACCAGCAGGACGATTTCAGAGAGGCCTGGAGAGACTTGCATGGACTGATGCTGAGTGAAATGAGCAGAATCAGGAGATCATTATACACGGCAACAACAGTACTATATGACGATCAGTTCTGATGGACATGGCTCTCTTCAACAATGAAATGTTTCAAACCAGTTCCAATTGTTCAGTGAAGAAAGCCATATACACTCAGAGGGAGGGATATGAAATGTGGACCACAACATAACATTTTCATGCTCTCTATTGATGTTTGCTTCCATTGTGTTTCCTTTCTCTGATTTTTTTTCTTGTAGATAAGATTTTTCTTGCACAACAATGATAAGTGTGGAAATACATATACATATATTCGATTTGTCAAGTATTTTAACATAATTAACATGTAGTGGACTTCCTGCCATCTAGGGGAGGGGTGGGGACTGGGGGTAAAATTTGTAACAGAAAGCTTTGTAAGGGTCAATGTTGAAGAATTACCCATACATATGTTTTGCAAATAAAAAGCTTTAATAAAAAAAATTAAATTAAATTAATGTAGATGGGAAAGGGACCCACATGTTCTAAAGTGTTTGTGGCAGCCCTTTTTGTAGTGGCAAGAAAGTGGAAACAGAATAGATGCCCATCAATTGGAGAGTGGTTGAATAAATTATGGTATATGAATGCTATGGAATATTATTGTTCCACAAGAAACAATCAGCAGGATGATTTCAGAGAGACCTGGAGAGACTTAACATGAACTGATGCTGACTGAAATCAGCAGAACAGGAGATAATTATATATGGCAACAAGATTATACAATGATCAATTCTGATGGACATGGTTTTCTTCAACAATGAAATGATTCAAACCAGTTCTAACTGTTCAGTGATGGAGAGAGCCATCTACACCCGGAGAGAGGACCGTGGGAACTGAATGTGGTTCACAACATAGCTTTTTCACTTTTTGTTGTTGCTTGCTTGCATTTTATTCTGCTTCTTTTTTTAAAGAACTTGTTTGATTTGATTTCTCTTGTGCAGCACAATAATTGCATAAATATGTATGCATATATTAGATTTAACATATATTTCTACCATACTTAACCTATATGGGACTACGTGCCATCTAGGGGAGGACATGGGGGAAGGAAGAGAAAACTGGAACACAAGGTTTTGCAAAGGCTAATGTTAAAGAATCGTCCATGTATATGTTTTGAAAAATAAAAAGCTTTAATAAAAATTAAATTAAATTAATGTAGACAAAATAAAATATTTGGGGGTCTACCTGCCAAGACTAAACCAAGAACTATAGGAACACAATTATAAAACACTTCTGCACAAATAATGTCAGATCTAAACAACTGGAAAAAATATTGATAGTTCATATCTAGGCTAAGCTAACATAATGAAAATGAAAATTCTGCCTAAAAAAAAGAGAAAGAAAGAAAGAAAAAGAAACTTACATTCTATCAGAGGAAACAGAATGAACCACAAATATTATTAGAGGCAGTGTAATGTAGTAGAGAGTTGGGTTCAGAATCAAAAGACCCTGATTTAAGTCCTCCCTCTGACTCATACTGGCTATGGAATATTAATCCCAACTAACCAAGTCACTTAAAGTCTCAGTACCTGAGGTAACTCTGCTGTTGTTCTGTTAGATCAAACTCTCCATAAGGCTTTCTTGACAAAGATACTGGAATGATTTCCCATTTATTTCTCCAGTGTATCTCTATTTTATAGGTGAGGAACTAAGGCAAATAAAGGTTAAGTAATATAGTCAGTGTCTAAAGGTAGATTTGAACTTGAATCTTTCTGAGTCCAGGCCCAGTATTATTTCCACTGTGCCACCTGTCCCCCCCTCTCTTCCCAGGCAATTCTCTACGGATATAAATTATAAAGATGTTAATCTTCATTAGTAGGAGTTCCTCAATAGGAGATGTTGAATGAAATCATAAGCATTCTCAAAAAAACAAATCTAAGTAAATACCAAATAATTTGGAGGAAGAGGGAAGGAATAACAGCTGAGGGGATCAGGGAAAGCCTCATGAAAGAAATAGCACTTGAGCTAAGTTTTAGAAGAAATTTAAAATTTTAAGGTCAGTTAATTGGAGCAATGAATGGAACACCAGTCAGGCCCACCTGAGTTAAAATCCTGCTTCAGATACTTACTGTACCCCTGGGTAAGTCATTTAATGCTGTTTGCCTTAATTTACTCATCTGTAAAATGAGTTAGAATGATAAATGTGAAAATAAGTTCAGAAGAATAGCACATATTTAACCTATATTGGATTACTTGCTATCTAGAGGAGGGAAGAAGTGAGGAAAGAGGGAGAAAAATTTAAAACACAAAATTTTGCAAGGATGAATGTTGAATGGGTGAATGTTATCTCTGCATGTATTTTGAAAAATAAAAAGCTACACTTTTCTTGTACAGCAAGATAACTGTATAAATATGTATGCATATATTGGGTTTGTCATATTTTTTTTGACTTGTAAAAAATGTTGTTCATCCTCAGGAAAATAGTGATAGTATCTGAATACAGATTACAGCATACTTTTTTTTTTTTTTTTTTTTTTTAAAGCTTTTTATTTGCAAAAAAAATGTTTGGGTAATTTTTCAACATTGACCCTTACAAAGCTTTCCCTTACAAATTTTCCCCCCTACTCCCCACCCCTCCCCTAGATGGCAGGAAGTCCACTACATATTTTATGTTAAAATACTTGACAAGTCGAATATGTGTATACATATTTTTACAGTTATCTTTCTGTGCAAGAAAAATTGGATCTACAAGAAACAAAAAAATCTGAGAAAGGAAACACAATGCAAGCAAACATCAATAAAGAGCATGAAAATGTTATGTTGTGGTCCACATTTCATATCCCTCTCTTTGGGTGTATATGGCTTTCTTCACTGAACAATTGGAACTGGTTTGAAACATCTCATTGTTGAAGAAAGTCATGTCCATCAGAATTGATCACCATATAGTCTTCTTGTTGCCGTGTATAATTATCTCCTGGTTCTGCTCATTTCACTCAGCATCAGTTCATACAAGTCTCTCCAGGCCTCTCTGAAATCATCCTGCTGGTCGATTCTTATAGAACAATAATATTCTATAACATTCATATACCATAATGTATTCAGCCACTCTCCAATTGATGGGCATCCATTCAGTTTCTAGTTTCTAGCAACTACAAAAAGGGCTGCCACAAACGTTTTTGCACATGTGGGTCCCTTTCCCTCCTCTAAGATCTCTTTGGGATATAAACCCAACAGAAACACTGCTGGGTCAAAGGGTATGCACAGTTTGATAACTTTTTGAGCATAGTTCCAAATTGCTCTCCAGAATGGTTGATCCGTTCACAGTTCCACCAACAACGTATCAGTGTCCCAGTTTTTCCACATCTCCTCCAACATTCGTCATCATCTTTTCTTGTCATTTTAGCCAATCTGACAGGTGTGTAGTGGTACCTCAGAGATGTCTTAATTTGCATTTCTCTGATCAATAGTGATTTGGAGCACCTTTTCATATGACTAGAAATAGTTTTAATTTCATCATCTGAAAAGTGTCTGTTCATATCCTTTTATCATTTATCAATTGGAGAGTGGCTTGAATTCATAGAAATGTGAGACAATTCTCTATATATTTTAAAAATGAGGCCTTTATTAGAACCCTTAAATGTAAAGATGATTTCCCAATTTATTGCTTCCCTCCTAATCTTGTCTGCATTAGTTTTGTTTGTACAGAAACTTTTTAACTTAATATAGTCAAAATTATCTATCTGGTGTTCAATTAAGAGTTCCAGTTCTTCTTTGGACATAAATTTATTGCTTTTCCACAGGTCTGAGAGGTAAACTATCCTATGTTCCTCTAATTTGCTTATAATATCACTCTTTATATCTAAATCATGAACCTATTTAGATCTTATCTTGGTATGTGGTATTAGGTGTGGGTCAAGCCCTAATTTCTTCCATACTAGTTTCCAATTTTCCCAGCAGTTTTTGTCAAATAGTGAGTACTTATCCCAAGAGCTGGGGTCTTTGGGTTTATCAAACACTAGATTGTTATACTTATTGCCTAGTTTGTCCTGTGATCCTATCCTATGCCACTGATCGACTACTCTATTTCTTAGCCAATACCAAATGGTTTTGATCACCACTGCTCTATAAGATAGTTTTAGATCTGGTACAGCAAGGCCACTTTCATCAGCCTTTTTTTTTTCCCATTAATTCCATTGAAATTCTTGACTTTTTCTTCTTCCAAATGAACTTTGCTCCTATTTTTCCTAGATCTATAAAATAATTTCTTGGGAGTTTGATTGGTATGGCACTAATTATGTAAATTAGTTAAGACAGTATTGTCATTTTTATTATATTCGCTCAGCCTACCCATGAGCATTAGATGTTTTTCCAATTGACTAGGTCTGACTTTATTTGTGTGGAAAATGTTTTGTAGTTCAGTTCCTATAGTTCCTGACTTTTCCTTGGCAGATAGATTCCCAAATATTTTATTGTATCAACAGTTATTTTGAATAGAATTTCTTTTTGTATCTCTTGCTGCTGAACTTTGTTGGTAATATATAAAAATGCTGCTAATTTATGTGGATTTATTTTGTATTCTGCAACTTTGCGAAAGCTGTGAATTGTTTCTAGTAGTTTTTTAGTTGAGTCTTTAGGGTTCTCTAAGTATGCCATCATGTTATCTGCAAAGAGTGATAATTTGGTTTCCTCATTACCTACTCTAATTCCTTTAATCTCTTTTTCTTCTCTTACTGCCAAAGCTAACATTTCTAATACAATATTAAATAGTAATGGTGACAGTGGGAAGCCTTGTTTCACTCCTGATCTTATTGGGAATGGTTCTAATTTGTCCCCATTACATATGATGCTTCCTGATGGTTTTAAGTAAATGCTACTGATCATTTTAAGGAAAAGCCCATTTATTCCTATACTCTCTAATGTTCTTAATAGGAATGGGTGTCGGATTTTATCAAAAGCTTTTTCTGCATCTATTGAGATAATCATATTATTTTTGTTAGTTTGGTTATTAATGAGATTGATTACACTGATAGTTTTCCTAATATTGAATCAGCCCTGCATTCCTGGTATAAATCCTTCTTGGTCATAGTGTATTATCCTAGGGATGACTTTCTGTAATCTCATTGTTAATATCTTATTTAAAATTTTTGCATAAATATTCATTAAGGAAATTGGTATATAGTTTTCTTTCTCTGTTTTCACCCTACCTGGTTTAGCTATCAGCACCATATCTGTATCATAGAAGGAATTTGGTAGTATACCTTCTTTCCCTATTTTTTCAAATAGTTTATATAGTATGGAATTAATTGTTCTTTGAATGTTGGTAGAATTCACATGTAAATCCATCTGGTCCTGGAGATTTTTTCTTAGGGAGTTGATTAATAGCTTGTTCTATTTCTTTTTCTAAAACGGGGCTATTTAGGGGCAGCTAGGTGATACAGTGGATAGAGCACCAGACCTGAAGTCAGGAAAACCTGAGTTCAAATGTGGCCTCAGACACTTAAGACATTTTAGCTGCATGACCTTGGGCAAGTGTCTTAACCCCAATTACCTCAGAAAAAAAGCAATAAATAAATAAATAAATAAATAAATAAAATGGGGCTATTTAAATAATTTATTTCCTCTTCTGTTAACCTGGACAACCAATATTTTTGTAGATATTCCTCCATTTCATTTAGATTATCAAATTTATTGGCATAAAGTTGGGCAAAGTAACTCCTAATTATTGCTCTAATTTCCTCTTCATTGGTGGAAAGTTCTCCCCTGCCCGTCTCAAACAGACCTGCTCCGGAGTTCTTCCAAGGCCATTTTGATGGAATTCTGTTGTACTCCAAGTTTTTGAGGGAGCCTTCACTCCAGAAACATTTCAAAGCCTTAATCTGCTATTGATTTGAGAGATCAGAGGAGACACAGAGAGTTGTGTCTGCACTCTGCCATCTTGGCTCCACCCCTACCATTTGTCATATATTTTAACATAATTAGCATGTATTAGACTACCTGAGATCTAGGGGAGAGGGTGGGGGAAGGAGAAAAAAATTTGGAACAGAAGGTTTTGCAAGGGTCAATGTTGAAAAATTATCCATGCATATGTTTTGTAATAAACAAGTTTAATTTAAAAAAAAAGAAAAAGAAAAAGCCATTATTAAAAAAAATAAAAAATAAAATGAGCTAGAGGAGGAAATGGTGATCTTTGCCCAAAAATATCCCAAATGGGATCATGAAGAGTTAAACATGATTGAAAACAATCAAATAACCAAAAAATTTTAAGAGGAGCAAGTGAAAAGAAAAATACATGGCAATGTACAAACAAAACTAATGCAGACAAGATTAGGAGGGAAGCAATAAATTGGGAAATCATCTTTACATGTAAGGGTTCTGATAAAGGCCTCATTTCTAAAATATATAGAGAATTATCTCATATTTATAAGAATTCAAGCCACTCTCCAATTGATAAATGGTCAAAGGATACAAACAGATAATTTTCAGATGATGAAATTAAAACCATTACTAGTCATATGAAAAGGTGCTCCAAATCACTATTGATCAGAGAAATGCAAATTAAGACAACTCTGAGATACCACTACACACCTGTCAGATTGGCTAAGATGACAGGAAAAGATAATGACAAATGTTGGAGGGGATGTGGGAAAACTGGGACACTGATACATTGTTGGTAGAACTGTGAACATGGCTCTCTCCAACAATGAGATGTTTCAAACCAGTTCCAATTGTTCAGTGAAGAAAGCCATATACACCCAGAGAGAGGGATATGAAATGTGGACCACAACATAATATTTTCATGCTCTCTATTGATGTTTACTTGCATTGGGTTTCCTTTCTCAGATTTTTTTTCTTGTAGATTCGATTTTTCTTGCACAGCAAGATAAGTGTGGAAATATGTATACATATATTCGACTTGTCAAGTATTTTAACATAATTAACATGTAGTGGACTTCCTGCCATCTAGGGGAGGGGCGGGGACTGGGGGGGG
>JAJPUD010033115.1:0-11536 GCA_023553655.1 Myrmecobius fasciatus
CAAGCCAATAATTATAGCAATCTAGCATTTGATAACCTAAAGACCCCAGTTTCTGGGATAAGTACTCACTATTTGACAAAAACTGCTTGGAAAATTGGAAATTAGTACGGAAGAAATTAGGGACCCACACCTAACACCACATACCAAGATAAGATCTAAATGGGTTCATGACATAAAGAGTGATATAAGCAAATTACAGGAACATAGGATAGTTTGCCTCTCAAACCTGTGGAGAAGGAAGGAATTTGTGTCCAAAGAAAAACTGGAACTCTTAATTGAATACCAGATAGATAATTTTGATTATATTAAGTTAAAAAGTTTTTGAACAAACAAAACTAATGTAGACAAGATTAGGAGGGAAGCAATAAATTGGGGAATCATCTTTACATTTAAGAATTCTGACAAAGGCCTCATTTCTAAAATATATAGAGAATTGTCTCATATTTATAAGAATTCAAGCCACTCTCCAATTGATAAATGGTCAAAGGACATGAACAGACAATTTTCAGATGTTGAAACTGAAACTATTTCTAGTCATGTGAAAAGTTTTCTTCTTTAATATCTTCAACTGAAAACTGTCTATTTATATCCTTTGACAATTTATCAATTGAGGAATAGCTTATATTCTTATAAATTTGACTCAATTCCCCATATATTTTAGAAATGAAGCCTTTTTTGTAAAGATTGTTTTCCAGTTTTCTGCTTACCTTCTAATCTTGGTTGCTTTGATTTTGTGTAAAACCTTTTTAATTTGATGCAATTAAAATTATCTATTTTACATTTCATTATGTTCTCTATCTCTTGTTTGGTCATAAATTATTTCCTTCTCCACATATCTGAAAACATTTTTTCCTTTAGCTCTTCCTGGAATTCTTGTTCAGCTTGGGTCCAATAGAGATTTTTCTTTGACAGTTTATTTGTAGCTATTTTCGTAATGAAAATCTGTCTTCTTCTGAGTTTATGTCTTAGTCTTCCCAGCTAATATACTAAGATTTTTTTCTATTAAGTTGTTTATTGTTGTTGCTTGTTCAGTTTTCAGCCTTTTTTTTTCACTTTCAACTTTATGCTATAGTTGGGATCTGTTCATATAGGATTGGGGAGGTGCTGTGCTAAGCTTAAGCCTTTTTTTTTTTTTTTTGGTGCCACTATTTTCAGAGATAGTTTTGGAGGTGTTCAGTGGTTGAGACATATGGTCAGTGATCTTCTGGCCCGTGCTCTCATATTTACCTGCCTTTGCAAGTACTAATGCTCCTTTCTGCTCTGGAGCTACAAGTCAGAGCAACTTATGAGCAACAGAGTTGCCAGGAAGCACCGGCTAATTCCAATCAGCAAAGGGCTTCCTGTAATCTCTTTCAAATAAGTTTTACCATCTTCCTGTATTTGGACTGAGAGAAGCTGCTACTGCTGCTATTTCTACCAAGGCTACTTTTAAGAACTGATGCTGATGCTCCTACCACACTCTGGGCCTGCACCTGCCCTGCTGTTATATTCTATAGTATTTTACTAATTCTAGGCTCTTTCCATGGATCATGCTGGACATTTTGATAGCTGGCAAAAGATGAGGATCTTATACTGGGTGAAATCATAAATTCTCTATTCCTGCTCTTAAAAATAAAAATTGATTTGTATTTAAAAACAATAACAACAAACTTCTACTTCTAGTACTATTTTTGTATAGTTCTCCTTGACATCTGATTGAATTCCATATTCTTATTGTGTCAGTGCAAATGACATTTCAACTTATCAAATTATTTGCTTTCTGATTTAAATAAGCCCAATTCTATATAAATTATAAACTTATTAGGTGCATTAAATAGTTTTTTAAAGATGTTTATAAATTTGTTCATTTCATCTTTTTTTAAGCTGCAAGTACAGTGCCTTTTTGGCATAGGCACACCATGCTGGATAGTTCTGTGCTAGCATCTGCTATATCTCACACTTTATTTCAAAGTTCTTTAGAGGAACCTTGAGAGTATCTTTGTATCACTTCTTCTTATATCTGTGCAAGCATTTGCAATTCTTTTAGATAAAACTGCAGTCTCTTATCTAAGAAATGAAAATAGTTATTACAACAGTGAATAAGACTTTCAATTTTACCTTTCCTCTTGCATCGAGATTGGGGGACTTTTTAATATTATACCCTTAAATAGTTGTGAGTAATCCTTATATTGTTACTGTATTATACTCTTAAGTGGTGAGAGTAACCCTTATATTGTTAGTCCACTAAATATTGTGGTTATTGTAATTTCTAATTTCATTTTGGTTATTCAAGTAGTGATCAGGAAAGCCAAAGATATGTCACCATTCTCTAATTCTTTTCAGTTGACCTCTGCCCGGACCTAGGTCCTTCTTCTCTTTTTTCCTCTTTTTCTATTGCACTATCATTATTGTTGAGCATTACATAGTTGCTAGATATTCATTGTCCTAGCTAGTCGTGTTGTGATGGTGGATGTTAGCCTTTAGTAAGATCCCAGCAGATCTCTATGGCATCTTTACACTCATCCTGTACTGCCTCTACTTTCTAGGACTTTTAAGCAGAGCTGGGAGTATAAACTCCTTTTCTTGAATACATACACATTTACATACACGTTTTCTCTCTCTGTCTCTCTCTGTGTGTGGCTGGGTAGCCATGTGTGCGTATGAGCATCTTTGCAGATTTATACTAGAGATATGAGGATTGCAAACTCTCTGGATTGGAATGTAGATGTATGACCTTAGTTTCTCTCATATATCATTCTAATAGGGTACACTCCCTTATTTAATTCATTAAAAGTTTTTTTTCAATGTGGATTTCTCCCCATTGGGGATTCTTACCTTTGTTCTGGGATCCAGTTCAATCAGTTGCTCCTATATAACAAATATTGTTTTCCTTTTCATTTTTTCAATCTAAGAGGGAAGGAATTCCTTAACACTGAAGTAAGAGTTTCAGTGACTAGCCCTTACTTTCTCTGGAGGTCATAGAATATTGAGGTTGCCTATCTTACTCCACAGAGATTTAACTGCTAGGAAATTTAGTGTCAGCTTGGGTCTGTAACTTAAGCTAAAGGGAGGAATTCATGGCCCAAGCTTGGATTATTAGTATACAGTTGATTTAGCTAAATGCTTCCAGTAGGAAAAAATTTCAAGAGTAATTACAGGAGATTTTATTGGTGGTACATTGACACTTACTAGAATCTGGTAATGGATATGAACAACGTCCAGAGACCCATAATACAAATGGTAAAATCTTTGGGAAGGCATAAAGAAGGGAGAGGATTCCCTGCATGGAAAGTTCCCACTAAGGAAATTAGGTAATACCCACAGGAAGGAAGAATAACAAAGGGATTGAAAGCCATTAAAAGGACATGGTGTCCAGCAAATAACCTTGTGTATGCCTGGCAACTTGCTTAAACTGACTAGCACACGGTATTGAGTGTCTGAACCTCTAATTAACTGAATTGGCTTTTTACCTGGGTTTTGGAAGTAGGCCCAATTTCCAAAAAGTGAATTGAAATGATCACCAAATAACAATTAATATATTCATGATGCTATACAGCTCTTCCTCTCTTTGTCTGATTTTAATAATTACCACAGGGTTTTGAGGGGGGTCTTTGTGTAGATGTACTGATTAGTATGGCTGCCTTCCCAGATTGCATGATGGGGATCAGAGGTCCATTGAATTTCCTGGCAGGTGCCCCCAGATAGCCCCTGTATAAGGGGCTATGATTATTAAAGGACTTTTGTAATTATACTGGAGTTTCCAGTCTCTTTCTTCAATATCAGTTTTCTTTTGCCACTTGGTTGGGGGTGGGAAAGGCTTGGAGTTCCCTTGGCTTTGGAACACTGGACCCAACAGAAATGTATATTTTTCCTAGAGGCAAAGGGAGCCCCTGAAGTCTGCCAAGACCTGTGTTTAAGAAGGTTTGTTTTGATTATTGTTTGAAGATGTGTTGGAGAGAAAAGAGAATAGAATCAATGAAAACAATTAGGGGACTATTAAAATAGTAGAGATAGTAGGTGTTAAGTTAGATAATTCAGAAAAATTTGAATTAGGCAAGTGACCCTTTGAATGAACAAAAGATGTGGAAGTAAAGCATTAAAAATTTGGTAAATGTTTGGGGGAAGAAATTAAGGAAATGATAAGAACATATTTTTTTTTTCTGAGAATGTAAACCTCAATTTCTAGGAAAATTGTAATGCCCTCAAGAAATGGGCAAATTGGAGGAGTAGATGAGGAATTTTAATGAGTTTCATTTTGGACACATGACTTCTATGTGTTTTAGATTACTCACTTATATAGTGAAATTGATAACAATTGTGGTCCTTACCTTAGTGGATAGTAATGATGTTAAAATAGAAAAATCTATTAAAGGATTTGTACACTTTAAAAGTTGTTTTTTTAAATGTAATTTATTACCTAGTTTAATCCTTATCTGATAAAGAATTCCTTCTCTAGAAAATTTGATAAATTATCATCTAGTCTTTGCTTGAACACTGTCAGTGAGGGGTGATTATGTTCTGGAAATATGCATTTTTTTTGGAAAATTTTAATTGTAAGGGTATCAACCCCACTCCTATGTTATTTATATCAATTGTAACCATTGTTCTGAGTTCTACCACCTGGAGTCAAAAAGAACAATTTAAATCCCTTGTTTAATGACCATGCTTCAAATGCTTGAAGACAACTATTAGATCCTTCTTGATTCTTCTTCTCCAGGCTAAACAGCCACAGGTCTTTCTGTCACATGGGACCCAATTATCTATTTGACTTTGTGCTTTAGGTTGCCACTGCTCATAAAGCCAAATAATTGAAGATAGTTTAAAATATCTTGCATAGTTCTAAGTCCTAGAAACAGGAACCTCAGAACTATAGGTCAGTTATGGGAGTGGGACAAAGTAAACAAGATTGCAAAAGCAACAAAAAGAATTTTTCTCTGCATCTGATTCCACTTTTTGATATATTTGCTCAGATTTCTGAATCAGGAGTTACTCTGGCAATATAGAGACCCTACCAAGATTAGGGCAGCTTGAGACAAGGAAAAGTACCAGCTTTTAAGAAGTTCAGTATGTACTAATTCCTGAGTTCTACTCTCATGTTCATAATTCCATTATTTAATGACCACTTTTGTTGGCTATTTGAATTGAACATAATTTGGAACAATTATGTTTAGTTTATATTCCTTTACTTACTCACAGGAGGAAGTTATGGATAAAAAACTAATTGAACTTCACATTTTCTAGAATTCCTGGGTGACTTGCATACCTTCCAGGGATTGCCTGGATTTGGGAGAGGCTATGGGGACAGAGCTGAATATTAGTTGTGATAATATGAATTGTTTCATTGTTATTATGTACAGTTTACTTATTTCCATTAAATATGCCCACAATGAATATGATATTCACCATTAAAACAAATTGTATCCACATATTGAGGGGAGCAACTCCACTGTGCCAAGGTATTGTGATTAGTAGAACTCATTAAAATGTATGAAGTTGGTTGGGAGATTGCAGTTTCCAGATATCTGAAATTGAGAGCAGATTGTGGTTGTGTAAATCAATAATCCATACACCTAAGATAACAAGTACTATGTTGAAAAGAGAAGCAGAGATGAGAGAGGTTATTTACTCTGAGGACCATGGAGAGCTTAGTATCTGTCATCACTTTTACCTAGTTGAATTGGTGTGCATAATCACAAGATGAGTGTGATACTTTTGGTTCTAGGTTCTTTTTTGGAGGTGGAGGGAGATGAGGCAATTGGGATTAAGTGACTTGCCTAGGGTTACACAGTTAGTAAGTATTAAGACCAGATTTGAACTCAGATCCTCCTGACTTCAGGGCCAGTACTGTATCCACTATTCTATCTAGTTGCTTTGTAGTTCCAGGTCCTTCTTGCTGAAAATGATTAGGAAGGATAATGGTCATTAAGGTTATTTGGTCGTTAAAATTCCACTGATTACATTACATATTGTCTCATTCCTTTCTTCCTTCAAAAATCTTGGTTGATCTGAGGTATCACCTCATACCTCTCAAATTGGCTAAGATGATATGAAAAGAAAAATAGGAAAAGATAAATATTAAAGGGAATGCAGGAAAATTGGGACACTAATGCATCTTTGGTGGAATTATGAACTGATCCAGCCATTTTGGAGCAATTTGTAACTATGCTCAAAGGGCTATCAAACTATGCATACTCTTTGATGCAGCTATGTCAGTACTAGGTCTGTATCCCAAAGAGATTAAAAAAGAGAGAAAAGGACTCACATGTGCAAAACATTTGTTAGATGCTCTTTTTTGATAGTAAGGAATTGGAAATTGAGTGGATGTACATTAATTAGGGGATCGTTGAATAAATTGTGGTATATGAATGTAATGGACTACTATTGTTCTTTAAGAGATGACGACCATGTTGACTTCAAAAAGGCCTGAAAAAACTTATACAAACTTTTGTTGAGTGAAGTGAGGAAAACCAGGAAAACATACACAGTAACAGCAAAATTGAGTGATGATCAACTGTGACAAATTTTGCTCTTCTCAGCTATACAGTGATCCAAGACAATACCAATAGACTTGGGATGAGAAATGTTATCCATATCCCGAGGAAGAACTATGGAAACCGAATGTAGTTTGAAGCACATTATTTTCACTTTTTTTCCTTGTGATTTTCCCTTTTTGTTTTGACATTTCTTTCACAACATGACTAATATGAAAATATGTTCAAAATGCTTGGATGTGTTAAAAAAATGGTTTCCATCCTTTGGATATTTTCAGAGTTATCAGTATCTTTCCTAAATTGTAGCACATAGAATTGGCCACATCTCTGCAGATGTGGTCTGACAAAGGCAGAGTATAGCAAGCCTATCATTTTCTAATTCTTGAAAACTATGGCTTTCTTAAAGCAGTTTGATAATAATAATAGTGAACATTTATGCAATAGCTTACATTTTGCATTTTACATATTATCTCATTTAATCTTTGCTACAATCCATCAGTTTAGGTTCTATTATTATATTTATTCTACAGATGAAGACATTGAGCTGAAAGGGGTTATATGACTTGGGCAGTATCACACATCTAATAAGTGTCTGAGGGAGAATTTCGATTCAGTTCTATCTAGCACTAACCTCTTAAATTGTATTTCCCACATAACATGTTCAAAACATTTTATGTTTCACTCAAAAATCTTCCAAAATTTCCTTTTTCTGTCAATGATATTACCATCAACTCCTCTTAGTCATCTCCATCTCACAATTTGGCAATTATCATTTATTCTTCACTTTCTCTTAATTCACCTCAAGTTCATTTCATTGCCAAGTCCTGTAATTTTTTCCCTTGGGACATCTCTCCTATATATCTTTTCTCCTTGGATACTGCTATTACCCTAGCGTAGGCATCTTCTTACAGCAGAATAATTACCATAGTCCACTAGAAATCTGTCCCCATTCCAATTCATCTTCCACTCAGCTAGCAAAATGACATTCCTAATATTCGTCTGACTATGTCTCTCCATCAAACCCCCACTTTTATAAACTTCAGTGGCCCCCTGTTACTTCAGAATCAATTATAAAATGTTCTGTTTAACATTTACATCACTTCCTAACCTAGCCTATTCTTACCTTTCTAATCTTCTTGTAGCTTACTCCATTTCATGTATTCTGTAAACTGATTCCTTGCTGTTTTTCACATAAGTAATTCCATCTTCAGATTGAACACTTTTTTTATTCATTCCAGGAATAAACTCTCTTTTCATCTCTGCCTCTTGACTTCCCTAGTTTCTTTCAAGTTCCAGTTAAAATTTCACCTTCTTTTAAAAAGCCTTTCCTGATTTTCTTTTAATGTTAGTGTCTTCCTTTTGCTATTATCTTAAATTTTCTTTCTGCATAGTTATTCTCACATAATCTCCCTTATTAGATTATGAGTTGCTCAAGAGCAGGAACTGTCTTTTGTTTTCCTTTGTATCCTTGGCACTTAGTACAGTACCTGCAAATAGTTATTGTCTATTAAATACTTATTAAATGACTGGGATATTACTATATCCAAAGCCAAGAATCTATCTACTGTACCACTTTCATAAGATTGTGTTAGTCCTCTTGCCTGGCACATACTAAAATTGAAATTAAGTAAATTCTTCAGACATTTCATCAGAAGATCCACTCTGTGGCCATGTGTTCCCCATTATTTGTGATTTTTCCCTACTAAATATTATCTCATTAGTTTTATTCTTTATTTTTTTGAAGACAATTAGGATTATGTGACAGACCCATGGTCACACATTTAGTAAGTGTCTGAAGGGCCAGTGGTCTATACATTGTGCCACCCAGTTGCCCTTATGTCATTATTTTTAGCTCCATGTTTTAATTTGTCAAGATAATTTTGGATCCTCAATTTCTCATCTGTGAGACTTCTTTTTTCCAGCTTTGTGCTATCTATAAACTGGATAAGAATGCAATTCATATTTTTATTCAAATAATTGATAAAATGATAAATAGCATATATTCCTGGGATCCAATAACTGCTTCCAACTTGATATTGAATCATTATGAATGACTGATTTTTAATATAGTCATTCAACTACAGCTGGGAAAATGTTAGCAGCTAGGTGAAACAGTGGATATAGTGCTGGCTGTGGAGTTAGGAAGGCCTGACTAAGTTTAAATCCAACATATAAACATTTAATGGCTGTGTGACCCTGGAAAAAACATTAAACTTTGGTCAGCCTCAGTTTTCTCAACCATAAAATGGACATAATGATAGTACCTTGCTCACAGGAAATGTGAAGATCAAATGAAATATTTTTAAAGCATTTTACACAATGCCTCAGACATGATAGGTACTTAATAATTATTCATTCCAGTCAACCAGTTTGATGTTTCTGGTCATGATAAGATTTTTTTGCATATATTTCTAATATTTAAATAAATGAAATAGGAATGAATTCTTTGTTTTATGCCAATTTTAAACTGATCAACTTACAATCAGCATTAAATGTACTATGATTTAAAAATCATCAGTTGACATTTTATAATTATCTCTCAACTTCTTTCAGTTACTGAGTGCTTATGACTTTTCTAAATTTTTGTTTAAAAAACACTGATTAAATAAAAATAACATTGATACCCTGCAGAACTGTTCACTATAGATAGCAAGACAGTTAATAATCTTCATAGTTATATACATGTAGCTAAAAGTTTACTATGTACTTTCACAAAATAAGGAGCTTCATGCAAATTAATGGTGAGTTTTAATATCACTATGATAGCAGATGAGAAGTCAAGTATGTAGAATTCAGAAAATCATTACTTCCCAATGGCATAGATTTAGTCTTCATTGTAATATAAAAACTTGTTTGATCTGTACCTTTTTTAAATCATTGATTTTTGTGATAGCACAATGCATAGATCAAATTGAATTATTTCTTTCCCACCTTTTCTCTATGCATTTTCTAATTGTAGAAGGGAGGATAGTTATCCCCAAGATTCATCTAGAATTCAGGTGTGAAATAGCTTACTACCAGCTTGAGGGACAAATGTTTTTGTTCCTAATAGCTGGCAACTTAGTCACACAATCAGTTTTTAGATTTGCAAAAAAAAAATGGTCATAGGGAGCAATTAGGCTGGCTGCTTCACTGAAAAAAAATGAGACGTTCTGACAGCAAGTACTACGTGCTGGAGAAAGCATTTCATACTCTTCACTGGCCACAATACTATATTTTTCAGCCTCTTGTTTCTCAGCTAATTATATATTCATAGCTGGATATATTATCAAATCAATAATACCTTATGAAACAAAGCTTTAGGTAATAGCAGTGAAAACAGATGTGTGAAATGAAGTTAAAATAATCTTGGAAGATTTAGGGTTAGGCTACCAAAGATTAAAAAGACCATTTGTCTAAAAATCAGGAAAATGGAATCTTAATCTGGAAGAAAGATTTTGATAAATTTCTAGCTGCTTTATAAGGCAAAGATCTAGATCAAATTCTTAGTTTTATCTTTTTCTTTTTATTCCCAGGCATCTTTTAAAAAATAGAATTGCTCTGTCTGGAGAGGGTGTTTTAAGGGGTTAAAAATGTTTTTTAGCTATGTGCTATTTGCTTTCTGTTTGCATTTTTTTTAGTGCTGGTCTTATCACTATTTACCTATAATTGAGACTAACACAACTCAACACAGATTTATTAAGGTTCTACAGTGGATAAGCCACTATGTCTTAGTTTTCTTATTTGTGAAATGGAGATGATCATACTTGCTTACCAATCATAATTGTTGTCCCGAATGAAATGAGATAATGTTAACTGAAAAGCAGTGAAAAGTTCAATGCTCTATATAAATGCTAATTAATGCTGATGTATGTAAATTGTTCTATAAATATTACTTTGTGATAGACAAGTGAGCTACTAACTTTGCTAACATCCTATTTCAGCTTCCCTACACCACTGGCTTGTAAGTTTGTAAGCAAGAATTTAAACACTTTATTGATTGAATGATCAACATACTTATTAAATTATTTTTCAGATTTCTTTTTCTGCTTCTCCCTTTTCTTCTCTGCTTTGAGTTAGTGATATGGTATAAATCTAGATTTAGGAATAATCACAATCTAGTCTAGTTTATTCATTTTTCAAAAGATGAAACTAAGGCCTAGCATGATTAATTGACTTATTCAATGCACTAGTAAGTAGTAAGCAATAGAGGTAGAATCTGAACCCAGATCTGTAAACTCTATAACTAGTGTTTTATGCTTACACTATTGCCTCTGATAATTATGTTTATATCAAAACAAATATGGATATTTAGGAATATTTAGATAATTCACTGAATTTTAAAGTTATTATCATTCATTAATGTTATATAGGTATAGCCTGAGTGGAACAAAGAACAAATATAAGAGGCTAATAAAAAATAACAAAAATGGAAATTTTAAACTTGTGTTTTTCTTTTTCCCTATTCACCCTATTTTTTCTATAACATGCCTTTAATATTTTAAAAACCTTCAAAATATTCTTTTGAAAAACTATTTCCTAAACTGAATGGATGCCCATCAATTGGAGAGTGGCTGAATAAATTATGGCATATGAATGTTGTGGAATATTATTTCTCTGTCAGAAACAACAAGCAGGACGATTTCAGAGAGACCTGGAGAGACTTGCATGAACTGATGCTGAGTGAAATGAGCAGAACCAGGAGATCCTTATACACGGCAACAACAATATTACATGATGATCAATTCTGATGGACATGGCTCTCTGCAACAAAGAATTGTCTCAAACCAGTTCCAATTGTTCACTGAAGAAAACCATATACACCCAGAGAGAGGGATATGAAATATGGACCACAATGTAACATTTTCATGATCTCTATTGATGTTTGCTTGCATTGTGTTGCCTTTCTTTGATTTTCTTTTTTTTTTTCTTGTAGATAGGATTTTTCTTGCATAACTTGTCAAGTATTTCAACATTGTTAACATGTCATGGACTTCCTGCCATTTAAGGGAGGGGAGGGGGCTAGGGTTAAATTTTGTAATGGAAAGCTTTGGAACTGCCCCAGGGTGAACTAAAGCAGAACTGCC
>JAJPUD010033116.1:0-11536 GCA_023553655.1 Myrmecobius fasciatus
GAGAGAGAGAGAGAGAGAGAGAGAGAGAGAGAGAGAGAGAGAGAGAGCTAAATTGCTTTGCCCTCACTGTTGTGCTAACAAAGTCAGATCTTCCTACATACAGAGTTATCTGGTGTGTATCCCCTAACAAATGTTCTTAGATCATATTGTCTTTTGTTGTGAATAAAAACCTAAAAGTCAGAGTTTTCAGGTAATAATAATCAATATATTAATTAGGCTAGCCAATAATCAATAAATTGATGATCCATGGTGTTTCTCAGTAACCAAATACTCCAAGAGAGATTCTGAAATACTATAAATCAGATTTGTAGTTTCTAACAAAGAACTCCCCTTGACAAGTGAAATTGGTGGACATTTAATGAGAAAGTCTTCACTTCCTCCTGCTAAGAAAATAGATTGATCATGAGATTCAGCAGCCCCAACAATATGGGCAGGAGAAGTCATCTCTCTGGGTAGTATTTTTTTTTCCTTCACAAGCTGGATAAGCCCTAAATTCTGATAGAGGCAATCAGGGATAAAAAGATTGTCTGGGACTGGTTTTTGTTTATAATATAAACAAAAAGTAAGGGTCCCTGCCATGATTCTTGCCCAAGTAGATGCCCTAGATGTCTTACAACCTTCGGATACTTACATTATCAGGAGTGGGGTCTTAACAAAAATAGGAGGGAAAGGATGGACCACAAATAAATAATTGGTTATTAATATAATAATATAATAACTTCTCTCACTTTTGCACATACAAAATATTGTCCCATATGAATACATATTTTTTCATGTTTTCCAAAAGCACTCTCTAGTCATTTGGCAAGCAAATTTGGCCTGTTTCATAAAAGTTATCCAGGCCCAACTGAACATGAAGATGAGAAACATATTATCTATGATGGACTATTTATTACATACAAATCAATTCTAACTGTTTCAACAAAAACAGATTGGACAGTTGACACTATGTGATTCTGAATACCTGGGATCTTCTTCATCCAATTCTTCCTTTACCTAATTGTATTTATTTGTACCACTTGATCTACTTACTTGAAGCTGAAAAACATATTAGGATTAACTATTTGATTTGCCATAAGAGAAGTTAACAGTTGTTTGAAAAGTTTTAAAATAGGAATATACTGACATTGTTTTCAACAATGAGTTTATATCATGTATTATCTATATATTTAGTCATTATCTGTATAGATTTTATATAGCTTTACAGAATTTCCTAAAGCTGAAGAAGAATAAATTACATAAAATTTATATATATATAAATATCCATAATATATAAATATAAATATATTTATAAAAATATCCATAATAGATAAGGTGTCAAAGATAGAATTTAAACCCAAGTTTTCATTGTCCTATCCAAAACGCAATCCATCACTCCATGCTTTCTCCATATATCTAGTACTAGCATATATAGTATAGTACTTAATATACCATGATATATAGTACTTGATATACAGTGATATAAAGTCTTCCATCTTAATTTTGATAAATGGCAAATAGCCACAATGAACATAGGATTAGGGAGAGTTTGAGGAATAGAACAATTTTGGATATCTTTATATTTGAGGGGCAGGAAGTTGGAAGAGCTATCCCAGGGAAGTACCTTACCTCCTGTTATGTTCCCTGCAAATCCATACTCCTCCAGCCCTTGGTAATCCAAGAACCCATCAGGGATTAAAAGGTTTAAGGAAGAAGGGCCAATACTTGGGGCAATCTGACTTCTACTCCCTGGCTATTTGCCTGCGCACAGAGCTTAGATGAGATGGGAGTCAACCCTTCCATTCTTCTAATGGGATTGAATACCACTAGGTCTTCTCATCTGCCCTGCTACTGTATGCTAAGAACCTCCAAGCCTTACCATCTGTCTTGTCGCTATGTTCCACAGGCCCACAGTTGTCATCTTACGTCATTGAAGAGCTTTTAGACCTTGTCATCAATATCCTTATGGATTTCTTAGACTATCCATCTGCCCTGAAGTTGATCTCCCATTTCTAATATCTCATTTTTTTCCATTTTTATTGCCAGAGCTTAACACATAGTAAGTGCTTAAAAAAATGTTTTTTCATTCTTTCATTATATTCCAAAATATCTCTCACATGGGCCAAGAGTAAACAAAGAATTCAGACAAGAAGGTCAATCAGAAGGTTGTAGGAATAGTATAGGCATAAGATATTGAGGACAGCAACAGTGTTGTAGTAAGAACAAAGGAAAGAAGGGGGCATATAAAAGAGATATAATAAAGGAAGAAATTTAAGATATAGCAATATATATACACACACTTATAGACACACACAAAAAACACACACACATGTATATAAACACACATACACATATACATATATATACACTTCCATAAAAGTATACATATGGAAAAAAATCTAACCCTAACACTAACCCTAACTCTAAGCCTACAAGCATGCATCCTAACCCTAACCCTAACACTAAATAGAACCCTAACTCTAATTGTAACGATAACCCTAATGTTACACCAAACAATAAACCTAAAAAACCTAATGCTAACACTAAACCTAACTTTAAAGCTAAATGAAAACTCTAACTCTAACCGTAAACCTAACCCTAAACCTAACCTTAAAAGCATATACGCTAAACCAAACCCTAGCCCAAACCTTAACCCAAATGTTAACCCTAACAATAACCCTAACCCTAAAATGAGCGCACTAACCCTAACCTTAACCCTAAAACAAACAATAAATGCACAGTATAACCCTAACCCTAAATGCGCAGTCTAACCCTAAACCCAACACTAAGCCTAAATCTAACCCAAACTCTAACCCTAAATATAGCCATAACCCTAACTGTAACCTGAACCGGAACCCAAACCCAAACACTAACCCTAACCCTAACCCAATCCTAACCCTAAGCAAAACCCTAACGCTAAACCTGACCCTAACCCTAACCCTAACCCTAAACCTAATAATAAGCCTAAGTCTAACCCTAACAATAAAGCCTAACACTAAAGACTAACTCTAACCCTAACCCTAACCCTAACCTTAACTCTAACCCTAAACACAAATCCTAAACCTAGCCCTAACCCTAAGAATAAGCATAAAGCAAACACTAAGCCTAACCCTAACCCTAACACTAACTCAGCCTAACCCTAACCCTAACTCTAACCGCAACCCTAACCCTAAGCACTAAACTCTAACACTAACCCTAAACCCTAACCCTAACCCTAACTCTAAACCCTAACCCTAACCCTAACCCTAACCTTAACCCTAACCCTAACCCTAAATGCCCCCCAATTCTAACCCTAAACATAATCCTAAATCTAATCCTAATCTTTGTATATATGTATATGTGTGTGTATATATATATAACATGTATATATATATACACACAAACATGTATATACACAGAGAAAGAGAGAGAGACAGAGAGACATAGAGAGACAGAGAGACATAGAGAGACAGAGAGATACAGAGAGAGAGAGAGAGAGAGAGAGAGAGAGAGAGAGAGAGAGAGAGAAGGGGATGAGAATTAGGAGTTGAAAATGACATCTAGATTGTAAAACTTGGGTGACTAAGAAAATGATAGTACCCTGAAATGACTGAACAATAACAACATAGTTTAGAGCTTATAAGGACTCTCAGAACTCTCTAGTCCAGAGTTATCAAACATATACCCATTTCTGAGTATGGAACAAGAGTAAAATATAATTGGAAAATATTAACAAAATAAATAAAAACAATAAAATAGATAATGTTAATATGTGGTTTTTAAATCTAATAGCCTGCCTGTAGGGATTTTTATGTCTAGTTTAGTGGCCCCATTTCTATTCGAGTTTGACCACACTGATCTAGTCCAATCCCCTGATTTTACAGATGAGGAAATTCAAAATGGTTACCTAACATTACATTTCCTACTAGATATTATGTTCCTTGAAGGCACAGAGTAGATATTGTGTAAATTTTTATCTGCCAGTCCTTAGCATAATATATGTGTTTATTGTATTGAATAGAATGGAAGGATAGCAGTTATAATTATGCAGTTAACAGAGAGATTTGGTCATGATAGAACAAGGGAAAAGTTAAACCATTAAAATCCATGGGAATGCTAGGGTAGCCAGTTTGGAAGTTGGGAAGAATTAAGTACAGAAACACATTTTTCTCATTTGTGGTTCTGTTCTCTTCTGATTAACTTTCTTTTGGAAATAACATCAGGGAAGTGTGTTATCTATCGCTGAGGTAGCATATGCACCTATGGCCATATTTTCCAATACCAACAGAAGAATATTTGGTCCTGGAGAGAGTAATAGAAGGGAAAGACATGCCTAGGGTTGTCCAAAATTCCAGCAATTATTCTCTCTGAGCCCCGAGACACACCTATGGTAGTGGTCATGCACCCTATCAGTCAGAGGCTAAGGGACTCTGACACATTGAATTCAACACTTTTTATCTTGTATGATGTTTGTGTTCCAGCCCTGTAAATGCCCCCCTCTACCAAACACCAATATCTATTGGTAATTTTAAAAACATAGAAGAAAAAAATTCACTTCTAAAAAGGTCTAAGATCCAAACTAATAACTCATAAGCCTTTCTGAGCTGTGAGTCATAAATTCACAAAGTCAATAGATCCACAAGAATAGACAGAAAAACAAAATGGTAATCCAAATTTGAGAGCCAAAGTTTCAAAAACTGTGTGGTTAGTGGAGTAGCCACAGTGCAGAGAGGGGAAGAATAAGAAAGAAATGGCATTACAAAAGTCCTTAAAAGGGAAGGTTAAGGGGGAGACAGAAAAAGAACATCAATAAAAAATTTTTAAAAATATGCAAGAGAGGGGGAGCTAGGTGGCGCTGTGGATAGAGCACCAGCCTTGAAGTCAGGAGGACCTAAGTTCAAATCTGATCTCAGACACTTAATATTCCCTAGCTGTGTAACCCTGGGCAAGTCACTTAACCTCAATTGCCTCAGCAAAAAGCAATATATATATATATATATATATATAAAACAATTACAGAAGCCAACTTTAAAAATTTATATTCACCTTAAAAATTATGTTTGCACTTTTTTTCATATTTTTGTTCTTCTTTGTGTTTGATTGTTTATATTTGTTATAAACTGTTAAGTCCATAATCTAAAAAAAAATAAAATAAAATGTTTAAACTTTTTACAATAACACCCTAAGACAGGAAGAAGGGATTTGAAACATCTAATTGTCCATTTGCTTCTCTTAAGGAATAAAGTCCCAGCTATGGGGCTCAGCTGATACAGTTATTTGTATATTGTTCTTTTTTTTCCAAACTAGATCAAAAGATTTTGAAAGGCAAAGACTTTATTGACTTTTAGGAATCTAGGTTGCCCAATAGAAAGAACATGACATGGGTATTAGAATCAAGAAGACCTGAATTTAAGTCTTACCTACAACATTTAACTAATTGTGAGAACTCAAACAAATAACAACCTCTGAATTCCTCAATTTCCTCATCTGTAAAATAGAAATAAATAATATCAGCATTGATATGAGGCTCAACTATGAGAATAATATTTGTAAAACATTTTGCAAATGATAAAATGGTATATAAATTATAACTATAATTATTATTATTTCAACTTTTTATACCCAGCTCCCAGCACAATTCTCATACATAGCAGGCACTTAAGAAGTATTAACTGAACTTCCCCCAGGAAGGAATTCTGTTTGCTAATTAAAAACTGAGGACTTCCAGAAAATAATACAGAACAGGCATTTAAAGGAGGGTAGAATTTCAAAAAGAGGAAACAAAACTGAAAGGAGGGATAACAAAGGGTTAAATTTAAATTTCATTTCTTTTACATTTTTGTCTAATTTGGATTGTCTGTCTCTGCTAGTTAACTTAATGCCAGCCATAATAAAAATATTCTAAAGGACACCAAGTCTTGATTCACCATAAGAGGTACAAGGTTTAGAAATGGTGTCCATTCTGTCATAAACTTTAGATTTCTACATATTCAAATACCAGTGAGTGGTTTTGTTAAGGATGAAAAAATGGAGGACAAAATTGAGAATTATTTTGTAAGCAGAATGATTCTCTCAGGAAGATATGCCCAAAATGCAATCTATGCCTAGGACACACCACCAAATAGAAAGTTGGCCTTCTCAGCCTTGAAGAAGAAGGGAATTAGGTAGAGAATAATACCAGACAGTTCCCATAGCAACTTGCATCAATTCAAAGGAGACTTAACCTACTGTCTAAGTAACTTGGACACAGCAGATAAGGATTGAAGCCTGCTACAATGTTTTATAACATTTCCTTCATTCTCTGAGACCTTAACATGTAGTTGGTTAATTAATGCTGAGGAAATTATTACTGTGTCAATGACTTTGAACTACATAATCTTCATCTTATAAATAAAAATCAGAATCATTCTTTGATTTCAGCATCCAAAAAAATCTATGGAGAAAAAATAATAACAACAATAATAATAACAACATTTATATAGCATTTTAAAATTTGCAAAGAATTTTACAAAAAGTATCCTATTTTATCCTTACAACAACCATTAGAGTTAGGTGTGACTATTATCTCCAATTTACAGAAGAGGAAACTGAGGCAAAAGTTAAATGACTTAACAAGGATGTAAACTTTTCCCCCATATCATATCTGTAATTTCACCTGCTTCTTTCTCCTTGATTGGAAGGCTGGAAAGCAGAGCAAAAGCTCCTCTCATAATCTCTTTTCCTAGAAGGTTCAAAATGCCAGCTATTTCTTCACTTGCCACCAAACTCTTTTGCTTGCTTTCAATTCTACCATAATTTTCATGATGCCCCCCCTATCCCAGGTATTACAAGGCACTAACTTCCCCCCAATGCCTTTTAAGCTTCCACTTGTGTGTCTTCTCTCATTGCATTTTCCATTCCTTGAAGACAGATATTTATTGTCTCTTTTTTTTTTATCCCTTGCACTTATCACAGTCTCTAGGCACATAGTAGGAACTTAAAATGTATCTTTGTATCATATTGCATCCTGAAATGTCAACACCCTGAGGCAAAGCTTCATTCATCTGCTAGAGCTCAACCAATAGGATGCTCTCCTAAACCTAAGTCCACTAAAACTATAAAAAACAAATATGACCATTAATATCTGATTAACATCATTTTTCTGGATTCAGTAAAATATATTAAGCAATTTACAGGTACTATGACACTTGGCAAGAAAATTGTATTCTGCTATCTCTCTTTTATATCCCAAATCATGAAAGACAATAATAGCGTCCAATGTCTAATGTTCAAACATATGTCTAGTTTATGCAATGTTCATTCCTCAAACATGTTCTTGCAGCTAATGAAAAAAATGTCATAGCCACATGTCTGGTTCAAATCAGCAGGCTACACCACCGAGAAACCTTCTTCCATCACAAGGCTGTCTTTAAAATATTGTTTCTAAGTCCTGGGAGCTAATTAAGCACAGCTGGGGCTACATCAACACAACTCAAGTGTGACGATTAAGCCAGAAAGAAAGAATCAATCATCATTAATCACTAAATCTATTTAGTGACTTTTAAAAGTGCTCAATGGGTTTAGCCTGGTGGTAGTTTCGATTCTACACTGAACTTCCAAATAGTGAAAAGTCTAAGTGTGTCTTTCACTTGGTTACCTGGGTGGCAAGAGTCCCCTGTCCATATGTGCATGCAAAGAATAATAAAACCAAGGCAAAGAAAAGGAAAAGGGAGTTTATGGTACCATACTGACATTATCCTACCCAATTATATATTACCCAGTTTGGGCTCCATTTGCCTTAGAAAAACCACTACCTAACACTTTAATCTGTTGTGATTTGAATGAGACCTTTGTTAACACTTCTTAAAGACATCTCTGTTACATCCAACATATTTTGCTTAGGAAAATTTGCTCATTGAGCAGATTTTTTTTATTGAGCTATCTTCTTTTGCATTTTGCCTTATGGCACACTGAAATTTTATGAGGTTCTGTTTTTTGGGTTTTTTTTTCCTCAGATAGATTTCTTCCTGAAGTGTTTATTGGGAAGGGAAGATGGCTTACTGCCATTCAGTTGAATGGAACATTTGCAGATCTCAAAAGGTAGGTATCACTTTGAAGAGGTAGTAGAATCGACCTTTTTCCCTCCAAATCTCCATATGGTAAGTATTGGCATTGATCTAACTGTTATTTTGGTGACCTTGTTTTTCAGTGGTCAAAAATGTAGGCTCAGACAATGTACATCTATTTTACTGTGATCAGACTGAGAATTACTTAAAAAGTATGCCCAGTTTCTCATGTCATCAAGAGATACAAATTTGCAAGACTTTTCTCCCAGGCCCTGGGGTAGAGAATGCAGTGGAGATATGCCAAGTTCCAAAACATGGCAAGATCTGGTGCCCCTTCAAGTGTAAAATGATTTCACAGATTAACTAACACCGTATGAACCTTCTTTGCCCACTGTCTTTCCTCCACTTCCTAAAACAATTGACAAAATAATGAATATATTTGTAAGCCTGTTAGAACAAAGAAAAAAAAGTTTCTTAGAAAAACATCTTGAACAAGAGATATAAAACCTACTCTTTGCCTTGTCAATATCCCCTTGATATTACCTGTACATTTTTTCATAAACACTATTCCTCTTTCTGGAAGCTAATTTGTTTGATAGATCATTGGACACAGAAAAAGATCTGGGTTAAAATCCTGCTTCAAGTATTTATGAGCTATGTGACCCTAAGCAATTCATTTAACTTCTCTCTACCTCAGTTTCTCCACCTATAAAATAATAAGGAAATGGTTCTTACTCCAAAAGATTGTTATGAGAATGAAATGAGGTAAAGTAAAATTCTTTTTTTACAAACTTGAAATTGTTATGTAAATGATAGCTAATGCCTAATCCCCCTTTTTGCTTTTTCATCCTTGTCTATTCCATCTGCTTTAATAATTATTTCTTTGAAGCTAGGGCAGCAGAAGACCTAGATTTTTGTCCTTGATGCTACTGAGTGAAAATGACTGTCCAATGGCTTTAGTAGCACTATAAACCTGAGAAGGAACCAAACTCTTTCATTCTCCTTCATCTCCAGAATATAGCCTATAATTTCCCATCACTGTGCCTTTTCATGTAATTCCTATGACCATAATGGAAATTCTCCCTACACATTTTTAAATTCCTGAATATCTTTTAAATTTTAATTTAAGCCTCTTCTCCTCCAGGAATCCTTTCGTGTCATAGAACTTAATTTTGCAACTCTCTAATGTACTTATCAGGTAATACTATATAATTGTAAGTTCCAAGAGGGCAGAAAGGATGTCTTATCACAAAAACATCTAATACAATGTTCTACACACAATAGGAACATAATCAGTTTTTGTTGAATGAATGAATGTGTCTTTGCTCAGGGGGGTCCACTATGCTTGAAGTACTCTTCATAATCACTATCTCAAAGCAAACTACTTCTCTCTATAAAGCCACCGCCTCCCAACTGGAACTTTATACTTGTACACAGTATGTATCTTATATTTATGGTGGTTTTTAAATTTTTCTTATTACCAGAGACATAAATAACATGAGACAAGAGGCGTTGGTCCTAGGGCATCAACATCATGGAAACAGTAGAGTAGGGGATGGTAGAAGAAGAAACAATTTCCTCCCCAACAGCCAACAGTTGATGATCAGAATTTTTATGCTTCAACACCAGCCTAAGCACAAATATCGCCCACATGATCCCATCACCATAGTACACTTCCCCACAACCTCCACAGGAGTGAATAACACCACCGCGACAAATATTTATATAGCTCTTACTATGTGCCAGGCATTGTGCTCAGAGATTTACAGTTAATTATCTTATTTGTTCTTCACAGCAACCTAAAGGATACTTTATGCATATATGTATATATGTATATATGCATGTGTGGGTGTTTGTGCAAGGTATCTATTTATAGATGAGGAAACTGAGGCAAACAGAAGTTAAGTGACTTATGGAGAGTTATACACAGTGTCTCAGACTGGATTTGGACTCAGAGCTCTGACTCCAAACTCTATCCACTACACCACTTGTCCAATGAAGACTAGATAACTACATATGGCCAGGGCAGGGAATGTAGAAGAAAGGGATGGGAAGAGGGAATATAGGTGAAGGAAGGAGTTTCAAATAAACTCATCTCCTGGTATCATGGTACCCTATATTCCTCTTTCCCATCACTCCAAAGCCTTTTGTCCCTAGGTAAACAAATATCTAGTTACAGTCTACTTATGATAGATTGTAAGCTCCTTGAAAATAGTGGTTTCTTCTTGACCTTATGTCAGTTTTAGAGCTTATATTAAGTAAGTACTGAATGAGAGAATGAATGAAATGTCCTATACTTTAAAATAACTTGGAATTTTTTTTGCTATTGAATGAATCTAGGAGAAGCTAGATTTAGTCCAAGGTTCAATCTATCAATTCAATGTTTTTCTTCCTTTGGTAGAAAAGTAACTGTCAGAGAGAAAGGAAAGGGGAAAAATGATCTCACTTTCAAGATCTATCCAGTCCCTTTTACTACTGAGATTATTGTAGAATAGAGAATAGATGAAGCAAAGGGAGATGGTGGGAGGTACAATGAAATGGAGGAGGAGAGCCAATCATGGAACAAAGGAAAATGAGACAAAGTTAAAAAAAAAAAACAGTGATGAGAAGAAAAAGAAGTTCAAGGTAAAGGATAAAAAAATAGTAGCCCACTACCTTTCCAGACCTCCACAGAGAAATTGTCTTCTTCACTGGCATCCCCACTCAGCTATTTTTGGCACACATTAAAAAAAAGTTTCAGTGAAAGACCTCTATGCTGGCATATGAACTCTGAAATCCTCATTATCTTCTCATCTTGGTTGACATTTTTGAGAGTTTTTCTGCGGAGATTTCATCACTATATAATAGCAACACAAATTTAGAGACAGAACAGAACTTTTTTCCAATTGTATGTAAAAACAATTTCTAACATTTTTTAAAAATTTTGAGCTCCAAATTCTCTCCATTTCTCTTGCCATTTCTACCTCACTGAAAAGGCAAACAATTTGATGTAAATTATATATGTGCAGTCATGCAAAATATATTTCCATTATCAATTATACTGTGATGGAAAACATACCTCCCCAAAAAACACTAAAAAAAAAATAAGGCCAGAACTAGTTTGCTTCTAGAGTTAGATAACATTTTTTCATCATAAGGCTTTTATAATTGTCCCATATGATTGTATTGCTGAGAATAGCTGTCATTCACAACTGATCATACAATATTGCTTTTATTAGGCATGATATTCCCCTGGTTCTTTTCATTTCACTTTGCATCAGTTCATGAAAGTATTTCCAGCTTTTCTGAAACTAGCCTATTTGTCATTTCTTATGGCCCAATAAGATTCCATCACAATCATATGTGGTTTTTTCAGTCATTTCTTAGCTGATGGGTATCACCTCAATTTCTAATTCATTGTCACCCTAAAAATACAAACAATAAATATTTTTGTACAAATAAAATCTTTTTCTTTCTTCCCTCCCTCCCTCCATCATTTTTTTCCTTCTTCCTTCCTTCCTTCCTTCCTTCCTTCCTTCCTTCCTTCCTTCCTT
>JAJPUD010033118.1:0-11535 GCA_023553655.1 Myrmecobius fasciatus
AGCGGCTGCAGAGCCTCTGCTCAGAATCTGGGTGTAGAAGGTGGTCCGGAGGGGCTTTGGCTGGGAAATAGTCTTGTGATGTGGGGCCAGTGTGTCTGACATGTGCTCAGGCTCATACACACACACACGCATTCACGTACACAGGCATGAATCCCGGTGACACGGCTCCCAGTAGGAGCTGTAAAGTGGACACGCAGCAAAGACATATAATGGAAAAGGCTCAGTCAATCAACTGGTGTTCAATCATTGGGGCTCAGACCCCAAGGATCCTTGCTGTGGTTTTCTGATTCTGTGAGACCTTTGGAGCTGTGTGTGTATGTGTGTTAGTGTGAGTGTGAAAGTATGTGGGTGTGATTGTGTATGTGTGTATATGTGTGAGTGTGACAAAGTGAGATTGTGTGCATGAGTATATGTATGTATGACTATATGCACATAAGTATCTAATGTGTGTGTGTGTGTGTGTGTGTGATAGAGGAGGGGCCATCCAGAGCCTGTGTAGCCTCTCTCTGTCTCTCCTCTGCATCTCCCTCTATGCCTTTGTTCTCTCTCCCTCCCCCACCTCATCTTTCTGGCTATCTCCATTTCTTTTCTCTTTCCTCTCCCTGCCATTCTCTCTCCTTTTTTCTGCCCCCTCCTCTTCCTCCTTCTGCTCTCTCCTCACCCATCTCTATCTCTGCCCATATCTCTCCTCGCTCTATTTTCTTTCTCCTTCCCTCCTTCTCCCTTTCCCTTCTTCCTCATCTCTCTCTCTGCCCTCCCCGCCCCCTTGCAGGAGAAGGCTTGGGAGGTTCAGTGGCTAAAGTTGGAGAAGATGATCAACACTCTTGTTCTCAACTACTGCCAATGCCTGCTGAAGCAAGAAGAATACTATGAGGTGCTGCAGCACACCAGCGACATCATTCAGCACCACCCAGGTCTGAGCTGGCTCAGGGAGAGGGGCGGGGAGAGGGAGCCAGCATCCTTCTCAGAGCATCGCTGAGCCAGAGATACCAGCTGGTTTCTCTTCCTCCTCCTTCCTCCCTTCCTCCTCCTCCTCCTCCTCCTCCTCCTCCTCCTTCCCCTCCTCCTCCTCTTTCCCTTTTCATCAATGAATTTGGCCATCAAGGAAGCCTTCTTCCAATGTTACATATGCTGGAGGCTCCCCCTGGCTGAAAGTAGGTGAAGGTTGGAATAGTGACATGGGAGCTGGCTTTGTTCTGCTTGTCCCTAGAGAGCAGAAGAAGGCAGACTAAGGCTGGAGGGTGGCAAAACCTTCACAAGCAGGAGCTGTCCCAGCATGGAGGGAGCTGCTTCAGGGATTGTAGCCTCCCTCTCCATGGAAGGCTCCAAGCAGAGGCTGTGAGACCCCTTGTTGGGGATGGTTAGGCCTGGATTAGGAGGTCTCTGAGGTTTCTTTACTCTCTGAGACTCTTTTCTGAGTGCAATCTGAACTTGAAATAGGAGTCCATGATTGAACTGAGAAGACCCTCATAATTAAGTGGGAGTGAGAAGCTTCATCCAGTCCTGACCCTGCCTGCCTCTCCCTGTACTTTGTCCCCAGAGATCACTGCTGGAGATAAGCGGTGTCACTGTAAGAGCAGCAGGTGTCCTGCATCTGGGCAAATCTTCCTTCCATCCCCATCTCCTGCAGGTATTGCGAAGGCCTACTATGTGAGGGCCAGGGCGCATGCGGAGGTGTGGAATGAGGCAGAGGCCAAAGCAGACCTGCAGAAGGTGCTGGAGCTGGACCCTGCCATGCAGAAGGCTGTGAAGAAGGAGCTGAGGGTGCTCGAAGTCCGGATGGAGGAGCAGCGGGAGGAGGAGAGGCGCCGCTGCAGGAACATGCTGGGCTGAGCCTGGAGAAGGGCCCAGGGCAGGGGCAGCCTGATGACCTTGATAGCCTGCTAAGCCTGTGCTTGCAACACCAAGGCAGAAGAGGGGAGGATGGGCCCTCTCATCTCTCGTATGGCTGTTGTGTGAATGCAGCAGGTGGAGCACTCCTGGTCTGGCCTCCTCCACAGGAGAAGGCAACACTCTGGGCACTCCTTGGGCTGGGCAGGGTTCAGTCACTTCACCAGCACAGCTAGCTAGCTCTCAGTGCTCTGTTCTGCATTTAGAAATAAAAATGGGACTAGTTCTCAGGCTGCTGTGTTCTATGACCAAGGTCCAAAGCTCAGATCTCTCTGATACTTCTCAGCAACATGCTCTTCTCCCCTGCCCCCCTTCATTTCCTCATGGGTTCTCATGACCATGGCACAGGTCACTGAGAGACACTGAGTGTCCTACCCTACTCCGGGTGATCTTGGTGGTGGGGAGAGCACAGAAAGCCTGCCGCTCTTCTGGGAATTCTTAGACCTGAGTTCAAATCTGGCCTTAGACACTAACTAGCTGTGTGACCATGGATAAGTCGCTTAACCCCAGTTACCTCAGTTACCTCATCTGTAAAATGGGCTGGAGAAGGAAATGGTAAATCACTCTAGTATCTCTGTCAATAAAACCCCAAATAGTTCAAGAAGAGTTGGACATGACTGAGCAACAGCAATAATAATAGCACCTCCCTCCCAGGGTGGCTGGGAGAGCTAAGAGTTAACATATGTAAAGCCTTTGCAAACCATAAAGGCTGCCAGGCTCTGGGGTCTGTGCTAGTGAGCCATGGGGATGGATATGACCACACCCACTGCACCACTGGACAGCCCAGCAATTCTGAAGGAAGATTTTCTTTTTGGGGTCCACTGGGGGGGTGGCCTGCAGCACTGGCCAGAGCCGTCCTCAAGTCCCATCTCCATAGGGGGTGATAACTGCAGGGGAAGGCTGGAGGCAGAGCTGATCACCTAGTGCCACTCTATTCCTGGGGGCCTTACCATCAGGGTTTGAGGTTATCTCCATCAGGGCCTGAGGCAAGTTGGTGGTGGCTTTTTGACTATCTAGGATAGCCCCCCTTCTGGCTCCTCACTGGGATATCCCTCTGTCATGGGAGGTTGCCTGAGGCAGAGGGCAGAGAGAGAGGGGAAGGACCCAAATAAGGGGGCCAGCTGAAGCCACCTTGGGGCAGTGTGGCTTCAGACCCCCTCTGAGGCCAGGAGGGAAGAGCAGCTGCCAGGGCCATGGGGCACTCCCCAGGGCTGGTTCTGGTGGCCGCTGTACTCATAGGAACAGGGGACAAATTCAGTACTCTATGCAGAGCTCAGCCTGTCCTCCACTTGGGCAGATGTTCTGACCTGGTGAGGTGAGAGGTGAGAGGAAGGCGGAGTGGCCCTGGACCTCCAGAGGTAGAAAAGCTCAGAAATATACATTAAAGACCATGCTGGTTACACGCTCCATCCATGTAACACGAGAGGCAATTCTGGGCCTCCACATCCCCCAGAAAGAAAACGAGGAAGTGCCATCCTGCTGGGGAGACTGCAGGGGCAGCAGGGGGCTAAGGCCACAAAAAGGGAGGACGAACAAAACCTGACCTTTGCTTTCCTCCCCATGAGCTATTTGGACAGTGTATTATGGGAAGAGGCTGGCACCTCTACATAGAGGAATAGTGAGCTAAAGAGAGATTAATAGGGACAGGATCTTCATCCAAGATTGGACTTGGTCCAATGAGCCCAGAACGACAGTTTAAACCACTCCCTCTGTTCCAGCTCCAAGATTTCTCCTGAATTAAAGCTTTGCATCTCCAGCTATTTATAGGATGTTCCTCTTGGATTTTTCACTGGTACCTCAAACTCAATGTGCCCCCACAAAATCCCATCACCCTTTTCCTTTTTCATCTCTCCTTCCTCTCCTCTTCCTCCTTCTCTCCTTCATCCTCCCAGGGCAGGGGATAGGACTTTCTTTGAATAGTTCTCCATCCCAACATGAGCAGGGACTCCATTTGTATCATTGGATGGCCCGACTAACCTTTTATTAAATCCTGGCCACTTTGGGTCAGGATATAATGGGGCCTCCTTTAGCATGGCCTGAACCAGGAAGAAAGGAGAAAGAACTCTAGCCTTGGGTCTTGTGTCCTCGAGTGTGCCCTTTTTGGCTCCCAAGCCTCAGTTTCCCCAGCTTTATAAAAGGAAGACAGCTCATTATCCTGGCATTCTGGACCTCTGCGCCTGGAAGGTGACAAATCTTTCTGGACTTTTGTCTTTCACTAGTAGAAATGGTACTTTTGGCCTCCTCCATAATCAGCTGTTCCTGAAACTGAGAAATGACAGGCAATCCTCATTATGGAGATGATTCCTTAAAAGAACCTCCAAAGATTTGCAAGGATCCTTCCCTTTGAGGTAATTATGCAGCTCTCCTTTCAGGTCTGGAGGTAATCAGAACAAGGGAAGACATAAATATTCCAGAACAAGGGAAGACTGTTGTCTCTGTTAATTATCAGGAACAGTTCTTGCCCCCTCTCCCATCCCGGTGCTCGCCAGGGCTCTGTTGTCATGCTTGCCTCGCTGTGGGCTCCTTTTTCATCAGGACCAGAAAATGGGTCTTCTTTGTGGGAGAGGATGCTTCTCCTCCTCCTCTCCCTGCAGCAATAGTGGCACGCCTCCTTTGGGTCGCCCCCAGAATGGACAGGCTGAGCTGAACCAGACTCATCAGTCTAAGGTCTGGACAGGACTTTGGCTGTGGCTGAAGTTGGGGCCAGTAAGGGTAAGGGGCCCAAAGGGTTCTTGGGGAGTAGGCGGAGAAGGCAGTGGCTTTGGGGGTATCACATGTGCGGCCCTGGAAAGACTCCCCTTTCCCCTGTTATTTGACTATTAATGGATTTGGTGGAAGAAGGGGGTTCAGCCCCCTATGTGGGGGAGACATGCTAGCTTAAGCTAATGCAAGGTAGCTTCATGGCAGGCAAAGGTCCACCATCAGGTGTGGAAGAATCCAAACGTCCTCTTCCGCCTGCTGACCTGTGCCCCGGTGTGTGATGTGTGCAGTCTGGGCTCTTGGCGGAGCTTGGAGGAGGCAGCGTTTTCCTAGCCCTTTCTTTGACTCTGTATTCATTAAAGGGGTATAGTGCAGGGGTTTGGGGGTCACCCAAAGAGCCTAAGCATGTGATGCTAAACATAGGCAAGGTGAGAACAGAGATTTGGATGCAGCTACAGGAAGGTAGAACAAAGGTGAGTGCCTCTCCTTGGCCCTTTCATTATTGCTGAATAAAACTTCAGTATAATCTGTCTGGTCAGAACTGGAAAGAAAAAGGAACAGTTTCTCCAAACAGACAACTTGGGGGCAGTGGCTACTGAGGTGGAAGCAAAGCCAGACTTGACCCAAACACTTCAGATGGATGGCTGAGGAGGGTGGCGGGTCTGACTCATAAAAGAGTTGAACTAGACTTGGGGTGTGAGCCACCTCACAAATGAGCCTTTGGGCAAGGAACCGCCATACTGCTATTTAGTGGGAGGCTGCAAAGGGCAACAAAGAAGTAGCCCAGCAGAAATGCCGACCATAGTGCATTTAAGAGGAGTGAGGTCATGGGGGAAATGATGGAGTAGGGTACCCTTGGAGGACTGGAGGGGATACCTGTGCCTGGAAACCTTTAGGAGCTTCTTCAGTTGTAAAATGTTGGAAGGGAAATAGGTTGTCCAATGCACTTTTGTCCTCCACCCCCATTACTCTATGGAGGAGGAGACTGAGGTCCAGGGCAATGACTGGTCTATGGCCCCTGGGTTCTGATGGGGTTGCTGAGCTTGGGATCCTTCTCCTCCATGCACTACTCCTTGCATTGCCCCCAAATATCCTCCCACAGCTGCAGCCATCCTATCAGACTATGGTTCAGCCATCCTATCAAACTATGGTTCTCATTCTAATGAGCAGAGATGGGGTTCCCTGGGTCCCCCAGTCATATGTGACATGTTTTCTGGGTCCTTTGTGGAAGCTCCCTCCTCTGAAGGGAGGGCCAGGTGACTCAGCTCAGCTTATCATCAAGGCCTGCATGGCAAAGGAAAGCTTCAAGTATCTGAGAACCGAGGTCCCCAACCTTCCCCCCTTCTCTCTTCTCGGTGTCCTGGGAAGGGAAGTTAACTAGGGTCTGTTGAGCTGTGTTTGTCATTCGGCTTCTGACCATAGATAGGGCCCCCAACCAAAATGGCCTTTCTCTTCTGTATTATTTTCTATTTATTCAGGAGACACATTCACTTCCTTTGAGAGAATTTCCTCTTGAAATCCCGAGACTGGCCCATCTTCATGGGCACTGGCCAGCCCATCCTCTTGGGCACTGGCCAGCCCATCTTCACGGGCACTGTCCAGCCCATCTTCACGGGCACTCTCCAGCCCATCTTCACGGGCACTCTCCAGCCCATTTTCATGGGCACTGTCCAGCCCTGAACTTTCCGTTCCCCACCCCACCAGTGAAACCAGATGCTCAATGTTGGCCATCTGTAACCTTGGAAACCTAGTTCTAATGACAACCCCCTTCTCAACTCCCATCAGCCCTTGGTAAATTTGACCTAAATGGTCTGACCTTTAACAGTGTTCTCCCCTTGCTCATAAATATTCCAGAAGCCCTTTCTGCAGCTGTCCCTGCTGCCACTTTCTTAGAGTGGGAGGCTGGGGTGACTGGGGGGAGGGAAAAGGGAAGGGAAAAGAGAGAGGAGGAAGAGTGTCACAGGAAGGAAAAGGGGGAAAAATGACAGAAGGAAGGGAAAGAAAGAGGATTAGGGGAGAAAAGGAAGGTGGAAGAGAAAAGGGAAAGGAAAGGGGAGGACATTCTAATGGGAGCTTCTTACTGTTCACAGACTTTTCTTTGTCCCCTTGCCAACTTTGGGTTTAGAACTTTAGGTCCCTGCTCCATTTACATCCCCACAGCCTCCCTGCTCTGCCTCCCTCCCCGTGACCTCCTGAGAACCAATAGCACTCTATGCCCCAGGCTCCTGTGGGAGCTGAGGAAACCATCCAAGCTGGTGGACCCAGGCCTGGGAAGTGCAGCCACCGCCCGGGCTGGAGCTGGCTCTTTTTGTGGGCACAAAGAATAGTCTTCAGACTTTTCGGATTCATCCGATGTCTCTCTGCAGGGGGCTTCACCTCCAAGCCTGGGCCTGGTGAATTTTCGAAGGAGGCTCTGGCTGCAGCTTCCTGAGGGAGTGACCTGCTTGGAAGAGTGGCTGATGGCAGGCAGGGGCTGGGATGGCCCACTGGTACTCTGCTTCTTCAGGGTCTTTCTTCTACAGGGCAAGAACCACGTCCCTGGGGCATTCTGAGCCTGTTGGTGAGCTTGTGGTACTCTGAATCAGGCAAACTTATGTTACCATGAATCAGGGGCCAGGTGGAGACTGGCTTGCCTCCATCAGCCCTGCTCCCTGGCGGAGAGGGAGCTTCCTCATCACCCCCCTCAGAAATTCATCATCCCAGACCTTGAGCTGGTCAAAGTCAGGAAGCTTGAGTCTCCTCAGCTTGCTCACCAGGAGCTTCTGGAAGTCTGCAGGTGGGAGCAGCCAGAGGCCAGGAGAGCCGGCTGCCTCCTTTGTGACTCCCAGGGTTGCCCTGCTGCCTTGGGTGTGAAATGAGTGACTGACTGGTTTATTCTGGTTCACCCCGGAGTTCCCTTTCCATTCACATCCCTGGCATCCTTCAGGCCCCAGCAGGAAGTAAGGAGAGCAGTGGGGTGATCACGGGTGCTATCCCTGGCAGACTGGCACAGGTGGGGAGAAGAGAGACAAGACAATTGACCCTGGATGAGGAGAGAGCAACTCCACAATCCTGTCATCTCTAAGCAAGTCTGTGCAAACAGGTGTAGACTAAGGCAAGTACCTGGGAAGGGCTCCAAGACCTGGGGCCAAACCCCACTTGAGACGGTTTCTAGCCAAGAGGCCATGGACAAGAAGCTTCATTTCTCAGCTCTGTGTCCACATCTGTGAAATGAGAAGCCAGAGAACACCATAATCCCTCTCTCAGAGCTGAGGAGAGCTGCTTTGCTACTGCCCTTGTGCCCTGCCCTGTTGGTTGGTGTTTGGAAGGAGGGAAAAGAGCCCAAGGAAAGCATGGATGGTGGAAGGAGCCCCTCGAGGTCGAGACAAGGGACCTGGATCTGAGTCGGGATTTGGAAAGTCAATTTATCTTTGTAGGACTCAGTTTCCCAATGTGTTACGTTCCTCTTTGGGATTTATCATTTCTGGCTCTAAGGTGTTAGCAGAAAAAACAATTTATGGCTTGGGGCAAAGAGAAGTATGGGATGTTAGAATTGGGAGTGTGCTTAGAGATCCCCAACTCGAATCTGTCTGTCTTTGTCCCTGCAATCTGTCTGTCTGTCTGTCTCCGTCTCATTTTTGTTACAAGGGAATAGCTTAATGAGTAGGGGAGTGAGTGAAAAAGAATTTATTCAGAAATACAAGTAATAGAGAAAATATATCAATGAAAGAATATATTTAAACAATAAAGGTTTAGAAAGATCCAGGAAAGGAAACTGGGGAAGACCTTCTTCTGGGACACCCTCAAACCTCCCGAGCTGCCTCTGCTGGCCCTGCTTGGAGCTCCTTCATTGATACCAACTGAGGCTGGCACTGCACATGTAGTGTTATCAGGGCAGAAATGCCTTCCTTGTGAGGTTCTAGAGCAGATGAGGGGTTCTCTCCTGGGGGCCCTTGGACTCTTCCTATTTTGATAAGATAGGATCAGAGAGTTCTTTTGCAATCCTGTGAATTTCATTTAGACATTTATGTAACAACATGAGAAGGAAGGCTTCCTCAGACGTGTGTGTGTGTGTGTGTGTGTGTGTGTGTGTGTGTGATCAAGGACACACATTTTAAAGGATCAAAAGATTATAGACAACTTTATCCAAATCCAGATCTCCAGAGTCCAAAATGAAAGGCTGCCTGCTGGGGGGGGGGTCCCTTGACCCTGAGGCACCTTCCATCTCTGAGATCAGCTAATAGATGGCCAGCCAAGAAGACAATAAATGTCCCAGAAGCTTTGTTAAGGCTGGGGACCAGGGAGCTAAGAGGAGGACAAAGGTGAAGTGCAAGCCCATTCAACCTTGGCGATAGCGTTTGTTAATTGAATTGTATTAATTTTATTATTAATCAATTTTATTAATTGAATCCAAGGAAAGCTTATTAAATTTTGTGGTTTTTAAATTAACAGCAATAGAAACAGCACCTCTCGTCCCAACCCCCACTCTAATGTAAATGGATTTTTTTCTATAGACTCACAAGGACAGGTTGTTAGGCAGGATAGGAGAACACAGTTAAATCACAAATCTATGGAAATATTAAATGATGTCAATGCTTACTTGTGTTCTCTAACAATCTGCTCATGCCCTAAGGATCCTTTATAATTCCTGCCTCATTGGCAATCATGAGGCAGATCATTTTCCTGTCATCATGACTGGAGCCCCCAGCCAGGACGTTTTCTACCAGGGGACTGACTAATGGAGATCCCAGCCGGTGAACCATCATTGCCTTACCCCCACCTCCACAAGGTGTCCCCAAGACAGAGAGCAGGAGTCTTCTCGGTGACCCAAAAGGGAAGCTGGAGCCTGATAGAAGCAAAATGGGAAATCTACTGCTAGTCTTTGAGGGTTCTCAAAGCCTCCTGGTAACAGATTCACTTTTGAGGGCACATGACTAGTGAGAACAGGTGAAAACATTGGCTTAATAGTAACAGCATCATTGCTAGGATGTTTGCTTGCCAAAGCTGCAGCAGCTGCTGCTACTATTACTATCACTATTTCTGCTGCTACTATTACTGCTGCTGCTACTATTACTATTACTGCTGCTGCTACTATTACTATCACCATTTCTGCTGCTACTCTTACTGCTGCTGCTACTATTACTATCACCATTTCTGCTGCTACTATTACTGCTGCTGCTACTATTACTATTACTGCTGCTGCTACTATTACTATCACCATTTCTGCTGCTACTCTTACTGCTGCTGCTGTTATTACTATCACTATTTCTGCTGCTACTATTACTGCTGCTGCTACTATTACTATTACTGCTGCTGCTACTATTACTATCACCATTTCTGCTGCTACTATTACTGCTGCTGCTGCTATTACTATCACTATTTCTGCTGCTACTCTTACTATTACTGCTGCTATTACTATCACTATTTCTGCTGCTACTATTACTGCTGCTGCTACTATTACTATTACTGCTGCTGCTGCTATTACTATCACTATTTCTGCTGCTACTATTACTGCTGCTGCTACTATTACTATTATTGCTGCTGCTGCTGCTATTAATATTACTGCTGCTGCTACTCTTACTATTACTATTGCTGCTGCTGCTGCTGCTGCTCCTCCTCCTCCTCTTCCTTCTTTGGGTTGCTGCTGCTACAGTTACCATCACCACCATCATCACCACCACCACCACCAGTCCCACCTAACATTTATATGGTGTTTACTATGTGGCAGGCACTATGCTAAGCACTTTACACATATCTCACTTCATCCTCACACAACAAGCTGGGGAGGTGGCTACTATTCTCTCCATTTTACAGATGAGGAAACTGAGGCAGGTAGAAGTAAAGTGAGTGCCCCAGGGTCACACAGCCAGAAAGTATCCGAGGGCAGATTTGAATTTGGGTCTCCCAGGCCCAGAGCTAAGGGCACTGGGTGTCCTGAATGAAGTCACAGGCCTTTCATTATCTTGTCAAGGCTGGACATAGAGGAAATATCAGAGCAGCTTTCCCAGCAGGCCTGCTGACTATTGCTGCCCCTGCGTTCACAGCACCCCAAGGTCTATCATAAGCTCAGACCAATAAACTGAGACACTGAGTTTGAGAGGAGGTGGTTTCAGACTGGGGTCTGAATATATCAGAGAAGACTGATCTGAGGTGAGGGAGTCTGGACCCCAGGAACTGGGGAGACTGCAGAGTGAGGTGCAGACTCCCCAGGCCTGAGGAGAGGTCCTGGGCTTGTGTCCACTGATGGCGAGGATCTGGTCAGTAGAGGGACCCTTCTCTCCCATCTCTCTCAGGCAGGAAGAGGGAAACTTTCTCCTGAGGATGTCCTGCTCCTGTCTGTCCCCAGGGCCTTTCCAATGTTTCTCCCTCCTCCTGGCCTGGCTTCCTCTTCACCCCAATCCTACAGGATCCTTCATTTCCTTCACCACATTCACAAATACCCTTCCTACATCACACCTTTTTATTTATTCTAATAAAGTATTTTTTATTAAAGCTTTTTATTTGCAAAATGTCTGCATGGGTAATTTTTCATCATTGACCCTTGCAAAGCTTTCTGTTACAAATTTTTCCCTCCTTCCCCCCATCCTCTCCCCCAGATGGCAGGAAGTCTACTACATGTTTATTATGTTAAAATACATGACAAATTGAATATATGTATACATATTTATACAATTATCTTGCTGCACAAGAAAAATCGGATCCACAAGAAAAAAAAAAACCTGAGAAGGAAAACATAATGTTTGCTTGCATTATGTTTTCCTTCTCAGCATGAAATGTTATGTTGTGGTCCACATTTCGCATCCCTCTCTCTGGGTGTATATGGCTTTCTTCAGTGAACAATTGGAATGGGTTTGAAACAGCTCATTGTTGAAGAGAGCCATGTCCAACAGAACTGATCATCGTATAGTCTTCTTGTTGTTGTACATCACGCCTTTAATGAGCTTCTCCAATAGGGAAAGACCCCAA
>JAJPUD010033119.1:1402-11534 GCA_023553655.1 Myrmecobius fasciatus
TGTCTCATATATATAAGAATTCAAGCCACTCTTCAATAGATAAGTGGTCAAGAGATATGAACAGACAATTTTCAGATGATGAAATTAAAACCATCTCTAGTCATATGAAAAGTTGCTCCAAATCACTATTGATCAGAGAAATGCAAATTAAGACAACTCTGAGGTACTACTACACACCTGTCATATTGGCTAAAATGACAGGAAAAGAAAACGATGAATGGTGGAGTGGATGTGGGAAAACTTGGACACTAATACATTTGGTGGAACTATGAACTGATCCAACCATTCTGGAGAGCGATTTGGAGCTATGCTCAAAAAGTTGTCAAACTGTGCATTCCCTTTGACCCAGCAGTGTTTCTACAGGGCCTATATCCCAAAGAGATCTTAGAGGAGGAAAAGGGACCCACATGTGCAAGAATGTTTGTGGCAGCCCTTTTTGTAGTGGCTAGAAACTGGAAACTGAATGGATGCCCATCAATTGGAGAGTGGCTGAATACATTATGGTATATGAATGTTATGGAATATTATTGCTCTGTAAGAAACGACCAGCAGGACGATTTCAGAGAGGCCTGGACTTAGATGAACTGATGCTGAGTGAAACGAGCAGAACCAGGAGATCATTATATACAGCAACATCAATATTACATGATGATCAATTCTGATGGACATGGCTCTCTGTAACAAAGAATTGTCTCAAACCATTTCCAATTGTTCACTGAAGAAAACCACATACACCCAGAGAGAGGGATATGAAATATGGACCCCAAGTAACATTTTCATGATCTCTATTGGCATTTGCTTGCATTGTGCTGCCTTTCTCTTATTCTTTTTTTTCTTGTAGATAGGATTTTTCTTGCATAACTTCTCAAGCATTTCAACATTATTAACATGTAGTGGACTTCCTGCCGTCCAGGGGAGAGGAGGGGAAGGGGTAAAATTTGTAATGGAAAGCTTAGATCAACGCTGGGGAACTACCCATACATATATTATACAAATAAAAAGCTTTAATAAAAAAAAGAATGTCCTAGAATCCTATGATAAATCTTTCTCTCACATATAGCCCATCAGTAAGAGAAACTGATTGACTCTCAATAACGCATTCAATTATTTAATTAGACAATGCTTTGTTTTCCTTTGTTTTTCCATTGGATAATCTATGTGGAAATACATACATTGAATTCTTATTTTTTTAATTAAAGCTTTTTATTTATAGAATATGTAATTTTTCTATGTTGACCTTTGCAAAAAAAATTTTTTGTTCCAAATTTTTCCCCTCCTTTGAATTTTCCTCCTATGAATTGATCATCATATAGTCTTGTTGTCATGTATAATGATCTCCTGGTTCTGCTCATTTCACTTAGCATCAGTTCATGTAGGTCTCTCCAGGCCTCTTAGAAATCATCTTCTTGTTTCTTACAGAAAAATAATATTCCATGACATTTATATACCATAATTTATTCAGCCATTCTCCAATTGATGGGCATCCATTCAGTTTCCAGATTCTTGTCACTGCAAAAAGGGCTGCCACAAATATTTTTGTACAGGTTGGTTGTTTTCCATTCTTTAAGATCTCTTTGGGATATAGGCCCAGTAGAAACATCACTGGGTCAAAGGGTATGTGCCAGTTTGATAACTCTTTGAGCATAGTTCCAGATTGCTCTCCAGAATGGTTGGATCTATTCACAGTTCTACCAAGAAATACATTGAATTATTTATTCAGCACAAGTTTATTTTTGTTTTTGTTTTCAGACTTTGGATGCCTTTTATCATCGATTGTTCCTTTATGAATTCTGTGAGTCACCTACACTAAAAAAAAAAAAAAAAGTTATATTCCTCAAAGTTTATCTTCAAATTTAGATAAAGGGGAGGGAAATTACACATATATATCCCTATATGTACATGTATGTATGTATCTAAAAATATATACATATATACATATATATATATACATATATATATATACATATGCACATACACGTGTGTATATACATATTTGTATGTATGTATGTATATATATATGTGTGTGTATATATTACACACATTAAGATAATATATAACAGATTATGTTAGTGTATATAAATGTATATGTTGTATGTATGTAGTCTGGGTAAATGTATATAGCATATTTACCCACACACATATATGGACATATATGTAAAATATTCTTAGTTCTAACAATCTTTATCATCTTTATTATCTTCATCCCTCACATGTGTATAATACTTTAAAGTTTCTACAATCCTTATACAAAGAAACACAACATATTAAATTTTAATAAATCATAAAAGCAGACCAAGCACATGTTTTTGCCCCTGTTGACAGATATAAAAACTGAGCCTCAGATAGGTTAGGAAATAATTTCTGAAGTCTTATAAATATGAACTTTCAAGACGAATATAGAACTTCAATATAAGTTTAATAATCTTTAAAATCTTTTCATTGTATCATTTCTTTCTTTAACCATGACAGTGTGGTTACTTGTTAATTAAAAAACTCTTCATGACTGCTGCACTTTTGGGTAAATTTATGTCATTTTAATTTAATTTTTGAGAATATAGTTTTCCATTTTTAACTTGCTGTAGGTTAAAAATGTTTTAGAAGTTTAAGCATGAAAATTCTTTTCTCTGAATTTTGACAGCTGCTGAAATCTATTCATGTCCACCTTTCTACACTTTCCCAATTTTTATGTCTCACAAACTCTGATATAAAACAGGTACTCTCTATTAAGAATCACATTGTTCTAGGGGCAGCTATTTGGTGTAGTGGATAGACCACCAGCCCTAAAGTCAAGAGGACCTGAGTTCGAATATGGCCTTAGTGACTTAACACTTCTTGACTGTGTGACCCCAGGCAAGCCACTTAATCCCAATTTTCTCAGCAAAATAATAATAATAATAATAATAACATTATTTTAAGTCAGCAATATTTATTTGGCATAATGAAATTTGAAATAGTTCCATTTTTTTGTTTCTCCTAACAAAAGAGAATCATGAAGGGGAATATTCTGTTTTGTTAGGAAAAAAATACTGGTGTGTTTAGCCAGTTTAAGAAGAGATTTGGGCAACACAATGGTTATTTTCAAATATTAATCTAAGATGATGCTGGTGACTGCTTACTTTTAGATTTTTTGATATTGTATAGATAGAGCATAAGGAGCTCATAATTTCTTTATTGCTTTGTATATCTGACCAGATTTTTTTATTTTTCCCAGTAATTAAATTCTCCAACTGTAGTCACCATGCCAACTTATCTATACAATTCCTATGTTTAAATATGTTGTCATCAATCAATTCCATTCAACTCTACCCCTTCTCATTCTTTCTTCATTGTCATTAAAATGCTATCCAATAGTAAATTCTTCTATTTTGACTGTGCTTTTTCCCCCTTTACTGTCTTTTCTGATTCCACTTGAACCACTTCTGATTCTGTAAAGCCAGAAGTAAATAAAATTGTTCCACTGTTCTTAAAGAGAAATTAATTTGATGTTTAAATCCTTTATAATTTTAATAATTGATTTTATTTTGAATCAAAAGATACAAAAAAGAATATTTATACACAACTTTTATTGTAGATATGGAAAAAAGAACAATAGGGATATATTGGAAAATGTAGATAATATAAAAATAAACAAATATAATTAGGGGTTTAAAGTGTAGATAATTTTCATTGTTGTCTTACTTTCCTTTTTTCCCCTGAATAGCCTTGTTATAATTTTGTCTAATTTAGTCTTTTATCATTTTTTCCTTAAAATAGATTTCTTCCCAAATTAGGGCTTGACCCATACGTAACACCACATACCAAGATAAGATCTAAATGGGTTCATGATCTGGATATAAAGAGTGATTTTGTAAACAAGTTAGAGGAACGTAATATAATTTACCTCTTAGACCTGTGTAGAAGGAATAAATTTATGTCCAAAGAAGATTTGGAACTCCTAATTGAACATCAGATGGATAATTTTGATTATATTAAGTTAAAAAGTTTAGGTACAAATAAAATTAATGGAGACAAGATTAGGAGGGAAGCATCAAATTGGGAAATCATCTTTACATTTAATGGTTCTGATAAAGACCTCATCTCTAAAATATATAGAGAATTGTCTCATATATAAAAGAATTCAAGCCACTCTTCAATAGATAAGTGGTCAAGGGATATGAACAGACAATTTTCAGATGATGAAATTAAAACCATCTCTAGTCATATGAAAAGTTGCTCCAAATCACTATTGATCAGAGAAATGCAAATTGGGACAACTCTGAGGTACCACTACACCCCTGTCAGATTGGCTAAAATGACAGGAAAAGATAACGATGAATGGTGGAGGGGATGTGGGAAAATTGGGACACTAATACATTGTTGGTGGAACTGTGAACGGATCCAACCATTCTGGAGAGCAATTTGGAGCTATGCTCAAAAAGCTATCAAACTGTGCATACACTTTGACCCAGCAGTGTTTCTACTGGGCCTATATCCCAAAGAGATCTTAGAAGACGGAAAGGGACCCACATGTGCAAGAATGTTTGTGGCAGCCCTTTTTGTAGTGGCTAGAAACTGGAACTGAAGGGATGCCCATCAATTGGAGAGTGACTGAATAAATTATGGTATATGAATGTTATGGAATATTATTGCTCTGTAAGAAACGACCAGCAGGACGATTTCAGTGAGGCCTGGAGAGACTTGCATGAATTGATGCTGAGTGAAACGAGCAGAACCAGGAGATCATCATACACAGCAACAACAGTATTACATGATGATCAATTCTGATGGACATGGCTCTCTGCAACAAAGAATTGTCTCAAACCAGTTCCAGTTGTTCACTGAAGAAAACCATATACACCCAGAGAGAGGGATATGAAATATTGACCACAACATAACATATTCATGATCTCTATTGATATTTGCTTGCATTGTGTTATCTTTCTCTGATTTTCTTTTTTTTTGTAGATAGGATTTTTCTTGCATAACTTGTAAAGTAATTCAACATTATTAACATGTCAGGGACTTCCTGCCATTTAGGGGAGGGGAGGGAACTGGGGCTAAAATTTGTAATGGAAAGCTTTGTAAAGATTAATGCTGGGGAATTATGCATATATATGTTATACAAATAAAAAGCTTTAATAAAAAATATATTTCTTCCCTAACATTTTTCTCTTTCTTTAAAATGAAGCAATTCTCTTCTTCCTCTTCTACAACACTTCTCTGTAAGATTTTTTTCTAATAATTTTGAATTATGTCATCTTGTTCTCACTTGTCATTTTTCTCACTTGTCATTTTCCCATTATAGTAATATGAGGATGAGAACTAATGGGAGCTATTTATTAAATTTGTTACTCTGTGGTAAAGAGAAAGGATAGAACTTTACAAGGGTGTAGAAAAGTATTTCAAGGGACAATGAAAAATTGTGATCAGTATTCTTCTTCTTTGACAATAGTTGGAAAGTAATAATATTAGACATAAGGTTGGTTATACCCTAAATCTCATAATTATCCAAAATAATTCTACCTCTCTAATCTGTTTGAAATTATTCTATTTTACTATAATCTCATATTCTTCTATTTCCCTTTTTTCATGAATCACAATATGATTTTTTAAATCACATTAGAAAATTATCAAAAATTCTGATATTTATTTAGGGTCATACTTTGTATACTATATCTTGCAGTATATATAAATACATATAAACATATATGCATGAGCACACATATATGTCTGCATACATATATACATTTTATATTATAACTTCCAGGACATATATATTTACTCTTATCTATGTGTGTATTATAAATATGTATATGTGTGTGTGTGTATAAAACTACATGCATGTATATGCATGTATGTTTGTATATATGTATATGTGTTTATATATGTGTATGTGTATGCACACATACATAAACAAATGTGTGTGTTCATTTTTCCCAGAAAATATTTATGTAGAAATAGTCATTACATGCAGAAAATGGGGGGGGGGGGGAATAAATCAGTCTCTGCTCATTTTTCTTTCATGTTTTTTCTCTCCATTATCTGTAGACAGGCTACTAACATTTCATCTTTTTGCTGACATTATTATCTCTTTTACTTCAATAACTCCTATGTTGACATTTTGATAATATTATCACTTTCTTTTTCAAGTCAATAATCTGACCCACGTATACTGTATAACCATGGGGTAAATTAGTGAAGCTTTAAGTGACCCAGGCATGCTCTGAGATATTGGCAACTTGCACAGTATGAGAACTAGAAGAAATTTCCACACTGGAAATTACATGGATAGAACTTCATTGAAATAAAAATTATTAAGCCTAATTTTTCTTTTCAATTGCTCTGTATAATGAAGTTTATCTCTCATTTTAAATAGAAATAATTTAATTAAGTTCATATGTACCTGAAATTTGACTATATTGATTTAAGTAATCTATTCAATGAGTCAGATAGCAGATTTCCATAAATACTTTGGTAGATAGTGAACAATTGTTCTGGTTGAATTTCTAAGAAAGAGATTAAAGCATTTTTCTAATCCCTGGGTCAAGATCTAAATTGATTTTACCAAACATTTAAAGAAAGATTACCAAAAAAACCTCCTCAGGGAAAAAAAGAAAAAAAAATAAAAAGCATGCCCCTAACTTCCCAGCCAAATGTTATAGAAGAAATGGAATGACTGAGAAAAAAATATGCCTCTTCAATGAACAGTTACTCTCTCACATATAACATTATCAGTAACTGAATTACTGACAACAATGTCATTTATTGAATACAGCACTCAATCATAAGTCAGTAATCCTATTTCCATATTATTTGTTCCTGTCTAGGTCACAGGTAGAAAAAATAGAATGAATCACATAAATCCCTTTCAATTCAATTAAACAGAAATATCTCAATGGATGTCAGTATATGCAAGACACTTTGCTGTGAGTTTTCAAAAAGATCAAATAACACTTTGTACTCTCAAAAATTTTAAATCTAATATAACATTTATAATATATATGTCTATATTAATATTTATATTTGCATCTATATAATTTTGATGTGCTATGTATAAATAAAAGGGACAATAAAAGCCTGCATATGCAGAGAGGAGAGTTGTCCTAAATTAAGGCAGAAATTTGATGAAATGGAAAAATTAACTGAATGAGAGTGAAGTAAAATCTTGGGAATCAAAAAAAAGCCCAGAAATAGTAGAAAATATTTATATTAGATATATAGAAAACCTAAGTGAATGAAATATAAGATAGACTCATCAGAGTAATTGGAATTACATTGATTAAATAGAATTTTGAATACAAGGATAAAGAGTTTATATTGTAATTAGTAATCAACAAACTGTTATTAAAAGCATTTCAGTACTGGAATGGTATGGTCATAAAAATAAATTATGAAGATTCCATAGCTCTCATTGTGAATGATAATCTAAAGAAGAGGGTAACTGATAGGAAGAAAAATAGACTATTACAATAGACACAAACTCAGAGTTTGGAACTGAAATAAGGTAGCTACAGTGAAAATAGAAAGGAGACAGTTGATATGTGATTATTCCAGATAAATTTGACATAATTAGTCACATAATCTATTAATGCATTCTAAAGGTCAGAGAGACCTTTTCTTCCATGTTTCCTTATTTCCTTGTACCTTTACTTTCATAGATGTGGGATATTTCTTTAAGTTGTTCAAAGAACAACACACCCAAACTTTAGGACTCTGGGCTACTTTTTTCTATGTTCTCCTATATATCTTTCACAGGAAGTTCACTCAATAAGCTGGTGATTTCTTTCTGGTCTTCTGCAATGGGGCTTCAAATAGAATGTCTCAACAATTTGCCAAGTCTTGTCAAATCTAGTCTTGCATTGTTCTGCTTCCTTCCTTTCACACAGTCATGGACCCAGTTTAGGCTTTCATCTAAACTTGTAAAATTGTCTAGCATTTTCTTAATCCTAACCCTTCTTGAACTCAATTCAGCTTCTGACACTATCAATCATGGTTTAATCTTTTTTCTGTTTGGTAAACTTTTCTCTCTAGATTTTCATGACATTGCTGTCTCTCAACTGACATGTCCTGTCTCCTTTGTTAAACCTTTCAGATTTCATCTGCAAATTGTATGTAATCCTCCAAATTCTCTCCAGAACCCACTTCTTCATTAATAATGTTTTTCTTGATGATCTTTTCAGTTTCCATAGATTCAATTTTCATCTTTATGTCAATGATTATCAGACTGATTTTTCCTAGCCTTAACTTCTCTTTTAACATTCAGTTTCACATTTTAAAGAATGTCATATAAAGAATTAATTCAGGAGGTGGTCAAGATGGTGGAGTAAAGACATGACTCTCTGTGACCTCCTCTGACCTTCTCTCAAACCAACAGCAGATTAAGCCTCTAAACTGATTCTGGAGTCAAAGCACCTGCAAATATTTGGACTACAACACATTCCCAGAAAAAACAGTTACCTTGTAAGAGCTTTGGAACAGGTCTGTTTCAGATGGGAAGGGGGTCAGTTTGTTCGCTGAGATCAGATGGCAGCTCCAGGAGAGGGCAGGAAGTCGGGTGGGCTCAGCCTGACAGATTTTAAGCACCTGGGAAGTTTCTGTGAGGCACTTGGGCCACCCTGTTCTACTTGGGGGCAGTTGCTTTGGCAGATTTGCCTTTTGTAAAAGGCAGAATGTAACCCACTGCAAACACTGGACCTAGCTGGGATAGCCCAGCACCAGAAGTCAATCAGCCAACCTGTCCTGGGGGAAAATTAAAGCAGTTGTTGCTCCTCTGCTTTAAACATCTCAAGCTTTAAAAAATTGAATAAAAAACAAAAAAGAACTCTCACGACAGGCAGCTTTTATGTAGAGAGAGAAGGGCAGACCTCAGATACTGAAGTTTATGAAGGTAAAGAAACTCCAGAGGAAGCCACAAAGGTAAACATGACCTGGTCCCAATTTCACAAGATATTCCTGGAAGATTGTTTAAAGAATCTCTAAAGAAAGTTGGAAGAAAAATGGGGAAATTAATTGAGATCATTGCAAGAAGGATATAATATCCTACAAAAGAAATATGAAAAAAAAAACAATTCACTGAAAAAAAAAATGGTGAAATAGAAAAAAGTATGCAATGAACAAATTGATAATTACAAAAGAAGCTTAAAAAGGTAACTCAAGAAAATAATAAACTAAAAATTATAATTGAACAAATAATATGAAAAAATAGAAGAATATATGAAACATCTCCTAGGAAAAACAACTCACCTGGAAAATAGATATAGGAGAGACATTCAAAGGATTATTGAAGTTCCTGAAAACCATGATGAAAAAAAGAACCTAGACAATATTTTTATAGGAAATCATGAAGGAAAACTGCCCTGATGTTTTAGAATCAGAAGGCAAAATCACCATGGGAAGAATTTACTGATCAACTCCTGAAAGAGACCCCAAAATTAAATACCCAAGGAATGTCATGGCTAAATTTCAGGAAAAGGAATTACATCAGGGAAATGATATTGCAAGCAGCTAGGAAGAAACAATTCAAATACTGAGGAGCCATAATTACAATAATCCAAGATCTGTCAGTTTCCATCTTAAAGGATTGAAGGGCCTGGAATCAGATATTCCAAAAGGCAAAGGAACTTGGATTACAGGCAAGAATAAGCTATCCAACTAGAATGACTATTATCTTTCAGGGAAGAAGATGGACATTTAACAAGATAGGTGAATTTCACCTATTTATAATGAAAAGACCAGATCTGAACAAAAAATTTGACCTCCAAGCACAGAACTCAAGAGAAGCATTCAAAGGTAAAAAAGAAAGAAGTTTTGAGAATTATATTTCTACTATGAATGTACTTAAAGAATGGGGGTGTAATCTAATTTTACTTTGATAATATGAAAAAGAAACTAGAGGTGGATGTGGTATATCAAACTGGAAAAAGAGGGTAAAGGAGGTAAAAGATGGTTTAAAAATGAAATAAAAATAATATAAAATCTCATGAAGAGGCAAAGAAAAACTTAATATAATTGAGGGGAAAGAAGGAAGGGGATGAGCATTGTATGAATCTTACTCTCATCAGATTGGGCTCTAAAAGAGTATATCAGACATATTCAATTTCACAGGAAAACTTGTCCCTCCTTCTAGGGAAGTGGGAGGGAAAGGAGGAAAAGA
>JAJPUD010033120.1:0-11532 GCA_023553655.1 Myrmecobius fasciatus
AAAAAAAAGGCAGATGAAGGTGGCCTTGCTGTACCAGATCTAAAACTATATTATAAAGCAGCGGGCATCAAAACCATTTGATACTGGCTAAGAAATAGAGCAGTCGATCAGTGGCACAGGATAGGTTATCAGGACAACCTAAGCATTAACCTTAACAATCTGGTGTTCGATAAACCCAAAGACCGCCGCTTTTGGGATAAATACTCTCTATTTGGCAAAAACTGCTGGGAAAATTGGAAATTAGTGTGGAAGAAATTAGGGTTTGACCCATACCTAACACCACATACCAAGATAAGATGCAAATAGGTTTATGATCTAGATATAAAGGGGGACTTTGTAAGCAAGTTAGAGGAATGTAATATAGTTTATCTCTTAGACCTGTGGAGATGGAATAAATTTATGTCCAAAGAAGACCTGGAACTCCTAATTGAACACCAGATGGATAATTTTGATTATATTAAGTTAAAAAGTTTCTGTACAAACAAAACAAATGCAGACAAGATTAGGAGGGAAGCATCAAATTGTGAAATCATCTTTATATTTAATAGTTCTGATAAAGGCCTCATTTCTAAAATATATAGAGAATTGTCTCATATATAAAAGAATTCAAGCCACTCTTCAATAGATAAGTGGTCAAGGGATATGAACAGACAATTTTCAGATGATGAAATTAAAACCATCTCTAGTCATATGAAAAGTTGCTCCAAATCACTATTTGATCAGAGAAATGCAAATTGAGACAACTCTGAGGTACCACTACACACCTGTCAGATTGGCTAAAATGACAGGAAAAGATAACGACGAATGTTGGAGGGGATGTGGGAAAACTGGGACACTAATACATTGTTGGTGGAACTGTGAACAGATCCAACCATTCTGGAGAGCAATTTGGAGCTATGCTCAAAAAGTTGTCAAACTGTGCATACCCTTTGATCCAGCAGTGTTTCTACTGGGCCTATATCCCAAAGAGATCTTAGAGGAGGAAAAGAGACCCACATGTGCAAGAATGTTTGTGGCAGCCCTTTTTGTAGTGGCTAGAAACTGGAACCTGAAGGGATGCCCATCAATTGGAGAGTGGCTGGATAAATTATGGTATATGAATCTTATGGAATATTATTGCTCTGTAAGAAACAACCAGCAGGACGATTTCAGAGAGGCCTGGAGAGACTTGCATGAACTGATGCTGAGTGAAACGAGCAGAACCAGGAGATCATTATACACAGCAACAACAATATTACATGATGATCAATTCTGATGGACGTGGCTCTCTGCAACAAAGAATTGTCTCAAACCAGTTCCAATTGTTCACTGAAGAAAACCATATACACCCAGAGAGAGGGATATGAAATATGGACCACAACGTAACATTTTCATGATCTCTATTGACATTTGCTTGAATTGTGTTGCCTTTCTCTGATTCTTTTTTTTTTCTTGTAGATAGGACTTTTCTTGTGTAACTTCTCAAGCATTTCAACATTATTAACTTGTAGTGGACTTCCTGCCACCCAGGGGAGGGGAGGGGACTGGGGGTAAAATTTGTAATGGAAAGCTTTGTAAAGATCAATGCCAGGGAACTACCCATACATATGTTATAGAAATAAAAAGTTTTAATAAAAAAAATCAATTGACAAACATTGTTAAAATATAAAAATGAAGCATTTTCTTTCCTAAAGGAATTTAGTCTACTATGTATAAGCTAAACCATTCTATGTCTCATGATTATTATTGAGCATCATGATGTTCAAGCTACCTTTGTTTGGATTCACAATAGGAACTGTATATCTCCAGAGCAGATGTATATCTGCTGAAAATATATGATTCATAGCTTTTTCTTATTTATCTTATTGTTTTATTTCTTTTAAAATATCAATAGGAGGATTTTTCAAATTAGTTTCATTTTATCCTTTTCATGTACGGGGGGTATATCTTAACTAAAATATGATTTTTCAGAATAAAGACAAAGTGTTAAAGATTCAAACACTTCATTATTCAAGGTACTCTCACATAGACAAACATTATTTTAAAAAGCTATAGAATATTCTGATTTTCTCACAGGTATAGGACAAATATTAAACTCTCTCTTAAGTTGGTAATTTCTTTTGGAATTTTGCTTCTTTCTCCCTTCTAGAAGAAAAATGTATTGGAAGAAGATCTTCCCCATTATCACTGTATAGATTATGACTTGGGGCTATTTTAAAACTACCTATACGTCTCTGCATTGTATAAACTAAATCCAAGGTATCACAATTCCTTTAAATTATACACAACCCATGCTGTACTTTGTCCTCCAACATTTTACCCTATCTCATATCCATTGTAATGTTTGTGTTTACAAAAGTATATCTTGGGATTCAAAACCTTGACCTCAAAATAGTTCATATGTACCAATGACCAGATTAATTACTAACTTGGATTTGTGGCAGTAACCCTTGAGAAGTGAAGAAATTACAAATACCAAACAATCTGCAGATTCCCTGAAGAATTTATGCTGTATCTATTAAGAGAGTAACCTAAGTGATCTAGTTCAATATCTGTTTTATAAGTGATACAGTTTATGGCAGCAAGAAAATCACAAAGCAAAAGTATATAAAAATATATATGTATATAGGTTAGAGTATTAACAGCTAGATCAGGAATGAGAGAAATCTCTGAAGAAATGTAAACTATTGTGAGACTTGAAACAAGATAAATTGGAGAAAGAAGGGGAAAAAATAAGCTTCCAAAAATAAGAAGAACTTATTTGAATATTTGGTGTCTGGATATAGGATGGTATATTTGAGAAATAGCCAATAATCATGTTGCTCTAGTGTGAAGGGCTTAGAGGCAAGTAATATAAAGGAACACTGGATAATTTTTTAAAATTCTATCATATCTGTGAAAATAAGTGTAGCAATGTTTTCATATGCTCATTTTAAATATACCTTCATATTTTGTCTCTGACCTAATTATTTCATAGAAATAATATTATATCATTATGATTATTTTACCAAATAATATTGTGCTCAAATGTTCCTATGGATGATTTCATGTTATACTTCTCCTAAAAAAGCTACCTTTTTAGTATCTGGAGTGGTTAGCCATCATGCCTAGTTTCTGTCCCTACCAGGACAACTAATTTTTCATTTCACACCTGGCTACATTCCTCTGGAGTTTTCTATTACATTCCCAAGGTATTACATTCTCTGCCTTGTGTTTTTTGTTTCCTTTTGTATTTTGTCTTTTGCTATCATATTGGTAGATTCTTAAAGTTAGGGAATATCTTTTGCCTTTTCCAAATGCTAGGCAGAACGACTGGCACATAATAGGAACCAAATAAATTCTTGTCTACTAATTGAATGAAAGAATTGTTGTTTCTGTTAATCATTTAATACCTACAAATCCAAATTTACATAATGTTTTTTGAGTAACATTTCATAACTTTCTAGGCTTTGAAGAATGTTAACAATTTCCTGATAGTTTCATGCTATCTAGTCTGCCCTTCCTCCCCCAAATGTTGGTCACTTTTAAAAATTATTTCCACACAGCTTCTTTAGCTTCATTTTATTGTTCCTCCAACTCTTAATCTTTAGAATAGGAGTCTTATTTGAAACTCAATCAATAAACATTTATTAAAGTTTTTCTTTGTGCCAGATACTGTGTCAAGTACTTGATGTACAAAGAGTATCTCTTAGTTTTTATCCTCATTACTTCTTAGAAACTTGCTTTTCAGATAAAGAAAATCTGAAACATTTTGATATATTATTTTACCAAAGTTATTTATTAAATCGAGTTTAATAACCAATGGTGGGAATAAATGTTTTATGGACCTTTAAAAAGTTCAGACAACTGGAAATTTTTTTCTTTTTCTCCAAGGCATGTAATAATGTCTTAGTTCTGAAATTTTTCTTATTAGTTTTGAAAAGGTTTTATTTTTTGTTTGTTTGAATTAGCAAATGGATCTTTTCTAAAATCAGTTTTTTTTTCTTTAAGGCTAATCTTATTTAATGAGAGTTATTTTTTTCTTATTTTTTCTGTCATGTTTTTATGTCCTAATATGTCATCAATTTTTGTGTAGGTGCCATGTACTGCCAAGGAAAAAGGTGTATTCCTTGCTATTCCTATTCAGTTTTCACCAGAGATCTATCATATCTAGGTTTTCTAGCATACTATTAACCTAGATTTTTTCTTGTTTATTTGTAGTTAGATTTGTCTGATTCTGAGAGGGGAATGTTGAGGTCCCATACTAGAATAGTTTTGCTCTCTATTTCTTCCTGTAATTGCTAAATTCTCTAGGAATTTGCCTGCTTTACCATTTAGTTCACGCGTATTTAGTATTGTTACTGCTTCAATATTTACAGTTTTATTAAACTGTTATCAAGATGTACTTTCCCTCTTTATCTCTTTTAATAAGATCGATTTTTACTTTTGCTTTATCTGTAATTAGAATTACTACCCCTGTTTTTTTTTTTTTTTTTGTTTTACTTCAGCTGAAGCATAATACATTCTGTTCCAGCCTTTTACCCTTACTCTGTATGTGTCTCTCTGTGTCAAGTGTGTTTCTGGTGAACAACATATTATAGGATTCTGATTTTTAATCCACTCTACTACTTCTGTTTTTTGGGGGAGAGTTCATCCCATTAACATTAACAGTTATGATTACAAGCTCTTTTGTTCTCTATTTCCACCCAGTCCTTAGTTGTATATTTTTACCCACTCCACCCACTACTTTATTTCCTATCATCCCTCCCCTTTCTCTTGCTATTGCTTTTTTAGCCCACTCCACTCACTACCTTATCTTCTATTAACCCTTCTTCCCTTCTCTTACCTTTTCCCTTAGTGTTTCTGACCTCCCTTCTGTTCTGTCCCTTCCTATTCTTTTCTTCTTTGTCCTCTTATTTCCTTATACTATACAAAACTGAATGATTAAGTTATTACCTCTTAAAATCAAAACTGATGAGAATAATCTTCCCCCCTCCGTTTTTTCCCTCCATTGTAGCAACTCTTTTTTTTTTTTTGCAACTCTTCATGTGAACTAATTGTCCCAGTACACCTTCCCTTTCCTCTTTTTACAATACAGACATTATTCTACCCTTCAATGTCTTTTTCTTTGATGGTATCACATCCGTCTGTTCACAATCACACCACTAGTCCATGTGATGCTCCCCTCTGCCTTCCCCAGTCACAGATATAGTTCTCAATAGTTACAGATAACATTTTACCATCTAGAGATGCAATTTAACCTTTAAATAATATGCACAAACACACACACAGACACATACATATGTATATATATATATATATATATATATATATGTATATATATATATATTTCCCCCCTATTTACCTTTCTATGCTTCTCTTGAGTCCTGTGTTTGAAAATTAAATTTTCTTTTTATTTCTGGCTTTTTCAATAGAAATGATTGAAAATCTCTTACTTCATTGAATCTTCATTGGCTTCTCTGAGAGATGCTGCTGAGTCTCTCTGGCTCTTGTTTGTCACCCCAGAGCCTTTGCCTTTCTAGAATATGGTATTCCATGACCTTAAATCCTTTATTGTAGAAGTTACCAGATCCTGGATAATCCTGACTATTGTTCCTTGATATATAAAATGTTTTTGTCTGGCAGCTTGTAGTATTTATTCCTTGAGATTATAGTTTTGGAGATTTGCAACAATGTTCTTTGGGGTTTTCCTTATATGATCTCTTTGCAGAGGTGATTGGTGGATTCTTTCAATGACTATTTTGTTTCTAGAATATTGGGGAAGTTTTCTTTAATGACCTCTTGTAGAATGTTATCCAGGATCTTTTTTTGGTCATGGTCTTCAGATAGGCCAAGAATTTTTTAAAGCTTTTTAATTTTTTTCCTTTTTTTAATGAAAGATTTTTATTTGCAAAACATATATATGGGTAATTCTTCAACATTGACCCTTACAAAGCTTTCTGTTACAAATTCCCCCCCCCAGTCCCCATCCCTTCCCTAGATGGCAGGAAATCTACTACATGTTAATTATGTTAAAATATTTGACAAATCTAATATATGTATATATATATATATATATTTCCACTGTTATTGTTGTGCAAGAAAAATCATATCTAAAAGAAAAAAAAATCAGAGAAAGGAAAGACAATGCAAGCAAACATCAATAGAGAGCATAAAAATGTTATGTTGTGGTCCACATTTCATATTCCTCTCTCTGGGTGTATATGGCTTTCTTCACTGAACAATTATAACTGATTTGAAACATTTCATTGTTGAAGAGAGCCATGTCCATTAGAATTGATCATCATATAGTATTGTTGTTACTGTGTATAATGGTCTCCTCATTCTGCTCACTTCGCTAAGCATCAGTTCATGCAAGTCTCTCCAGGCCTCTCTGAAATCATCCTGCTGGTCATTTCTTATAGAACAATAATATTCCATAACATTCATATAGCACAATTTGTTCAGCCATTCTCCAATTAATGGGCATCCACTCAGTTTCCAGTTTCTTGCCACTACAAAAAGGGCTGCCACAAACATTCTTGCACATGTGGGGCCCTTTCCTTCCTTTAAGATCTCTCTGGGATATAAGCCCAATAGAAACACTGCTGGGTCAAAGGATATGCACAGTTTGATCACTTTTTCAGCATAGTTTCAAATTGCTCTCTAGAATGGTTGGATCCGTTCACAGTTCCACCAACAATGTATCAATGTCCCAGTTTTCCCACATCCCTGCCAACATTTGTCATTATCATTTCCTGTCATTTTAGCTAATCTGATAGGTGTGTATTGGTACCACAGAGTTGTCTTAATTTGCATTTCTCTTATCTATAGTGATTTGGAGCATCTTTTCATATGACTAGAAATAGTTTTAATTTCATCATCTGAAAATTGTCTGTTCATATCCTTTGACCATTTACCATTTGGAGAATGGCTTGAATTCTTATAAATATGAGACACTTCTCTATATATTTTAGAAATGAGGCCTTTATCAGAATCCTTAAATGTAAAGATGATTTCCCAATTTATTGCTTCCCTCCTAATCTTGTCTGCATTAGTTTTGTTTGTACAAAAATTTTTTAACTTAATATAGGCAAAATTTTTTAACTAGTTTAAAGTTTCTTTAAAAATTAAAAAGCTTATGTCCCTATATGGTAAGATGATATATTTAACTCTTGAGGTTTGTATTCTGTTATGGGTATACTTGGAGGGTGCAGGTATAATTTGGTTTTAATTTGATGATTTAAGAAAAGAAATTAGAGGAATAATAGTAATTCTACAGGAAGAAGAAGAAATGGAGTTAAAATGGGGTAAATTATATCTCATAAGGAAGCAAAAATCACCTATTGCAATTGAGGGAAAGAGGGAAGAGGTTGCTTAACCCTCATCTTACCATATAGAGATATAAGCTTTTTTAATTTCTAAAAGAAACTTAATTTTTCTTTCATTTTTGCCTTTTTATGTTTCTCTTGAGTTCCATATTTGAAGATCAAAATTTCTATTCAACTCTGGTCTTTTCATCAGAAATAGATGAATTTCACCTGTTTCACTGAATATCCATCCTTTCTTCTGAAAGATGATGCTCAGTTTTGCTGGATAATTGATTCTTGGCTGCAATTCAACTTCCTTTGCCTTTCAGAATTCAGGTTTCATGCCCTTTGATCTTTTAAAGTAGAAACTGTTAGGTCCTGGGTAATCCTGATTATGGCTCTTTATTATTTGAATTGCTTCCTTCTGGCTGCTTGAAATATTTTCTCCTTGATTGATAATTCTTAAATTTAACTATGATGTTCCTTGGCGTTTTCTTTTTGGAGTATCTTTCAGGAGGTGATTGGTGAATTCTTTCAATGGCTACTTTATCCTCTGGTTCTAGGACATCTGGGCAGTTTTCCTTGATGATTTCTTGAAAGAGGATGCCTCTTTTTTCTCATGGTTTTCAGGACATTTAATAATTCTTAAATTGTCTCTCCTAGAACTATTTTCTAGGTCAGTTTTTTTTTTTCCAATTAAGTATTCTTTTTCCTATTTTTTTTTCATTTATTTAGTTTTGTTTGACTGATTTTTGAAGTCTCATTGATTCATTAACTTCTATTTGTTCAATTTTAATTTTTATAATGAATTATTTTCTTCAGTTAGCTTTTTTACCTCCTTTTGCCATTTGGCCAGTTGATCTTTTCTATGAAGTATATTGTTCATTGCATTTTTTTTCCATTTCACAGATTTTGTTTTTCAATGAATTGGTTTCTTTCTCATTTCTGTTTTGTAAGGAATTATATGCCTTTCCCATTTCATCAAGTCTATTTTTTTAAATTTTATTTGCATAACATATGTGTGGGTAATTCTTCAACATTAACCCTTACGTAGCTTTTTGTTACAAATTTTTCCCCCCAACTCCCCAACCCTCCCCTACATAGCAGGATATCCACTACATGTTAATTATGTTAAAATATTGGCAAATCGAATATATGTATACATATTTCCAAACTTATCATTGTTGTGCAAGAAAAATCTTATCTACACAAAAGATATATCAGATAAAGAAAACACAATGTAAGCAAACATCAATCAAGGAGTATGAGAATGTTATGTTGTGGTCCACATTTTACATCCTTCTCTCTGGGTGTATAAGGCTATCTTCAGTGAACAACTGGAGGTGGTTTGAAACATTTCATTGTTGAAGAGAGCCATGTCCATCAGAATTGATCGTCATTTAGTACTGTTGTTGCCATGTATAATGATCTCCTGGTTCTGCTCATTTCACTCAGCATCAGTTCATGCAAGTCTCTCCAAGCCTCTCTGAAATCATCTTGCTGGTCATTTCTTACAGAACAATAATATTTCATAATATTCATATACCATAATTTATTCAGCCATTCTCCAACTAATGGGCATCCACTCAGTTTCCAGGTTCTTGCCACTACAAAAAGGGCTGCCACAAACATTCTTGCACATGTGGGGCCCTTTCCTTCTTTTATGATTTCTTTGGGATATAAGCCCAATAGAAACACTGCTGGATCAAAGGGTATGCACAGTTTGATAACTTTTTGAGCATAGCTCCAAATCATCAAGTCTATTATTAAAAAGTTTTCTTCAGATAATTTCTGGTTTTCCTTTTCCATACCCTCTTGCAAAGATTTCATTTTCTTTCCCCATTTTTCTTCTAGCTCTCTTTTAAGATCCTTTTTGAATTCTTCCAAGAGAACTTAGTGAAATGGGGACCAATTCATATCACCCTTTGAGGCTTCATCTAGTGTTGATTGGCTATTAGAATCCTTTAATTTTTTTCATTCTTTTGAGTTTGTTTGCTCTCATAAAGACATTAGCTTCCATTTGTCCTATTCTAGTTTTTAATGAGTGGTTTTCTTCAATTATTTTTTCTATTTCTTTTTCCATGTGGTTTATTCTACTTTTAAGGAGTTGCTTTCTTCAGATTCTGAATTCAAATTGAGGAATACTTTTACTTTTCTTTATTTTTCTTTATTTTTCCTGTTTTCTTTTGCAACACGACTAATATGGAAATATGTTTTATGTGACTTAACATGTATAATTGCTATCAAATTGCTTGTCCTCTCAAAGATGGGCAGGATGGAAAGAGAGAATTTAAAATCATTGTTTTTTAAAAGAACATTAAAATATACTAAGAGGCGGAGCCAAGATGGCAGAGTAAAAGCAACAACTTGTTGAACCTCTCCCCCAAATTGCTTCAAATTCCTTTAAATAATAACCCTAACCAAATTTGAGAGCATCAGAACACCCAAAAAGACAGAGTAGAACATGTTCCAGGAGAAAGTAATTTAGAAGCTCGACAGAAATAAGTTTGTGACACCAAAATGGGAGTCCTAGGGCAGTACATGCTTGTGCAGCCCTGCTTGGGCCCAGCCTCTGAATCACTGGCAGTACTGGTGGCTTCCAGACCTTTCAGCCCAGAGACATCAATGGGAGCTGGAAAGGCAGCAGAAAATGTCTGTGAAATCAGAATGGAACCCCAGCATACAATACCAGTGCAGGCCTATATAAGCTCTAGCTCCAGCCCAAACCCTACCTTCAGCAAGGTGGAACTTCTGAATCAACAGCAGTTATGGAGATTTCTGGACCTCTCAGCTCAGGGACACCAGTGAGGACTCAGAAGCTCAATGCAAAGGTCTGTGGCAACCGGGTAGGAGTCTGGTCTGCAGTCCTAGCACAGCCCTGATCAGAAAAGTCTTATATCCAACCAGCACACTAAATCTTACAGCTACAGTGAAGTGGGGATACATTTAGCAGCTCCAGGTAGAAAAGAATGCTTATGTCCAGATTACTAGAAAGATTTCTGCACAAAACCCCTGAAGTTTGGGAGAGGGCATCCTACATCCTGGAAACAGATCACTACTTTAACAGAAAGTTTAAAATAGAATAATAGTCTAGGAAAATGAGCAAAAAACAAAAAAAAAGTTTCTGACCATTGAAAGTTATTATGGTGACAAAAAGGATCAAAACACACACTCAAAAGATGATGAAGTCAAATATCCTACATCCAAAGCCTCCAAGAAAAATAAGATTTGGTTTCAGGCCATGGAAAAGTTCAAATGGGACTTTGAAAATCAAGAGGCATAGAGGTAAATTAGGAAAGGAATTGAGAGAAGTGCAAAAGGAAATACAAAAAAAACTAATTAGAAGAAGAATGCTTTAAAAAAGCAAAATTGGCCAATTTGGAAAGGAGGTGCAAAAGCTCCCTGAGAAATATAATTCCTTAAAAAAAAGAATTGAGCAAATAGAAGCTAATGACTTCATGAGAAATCAAGCTACAATAAAGTGAAACCAAAAAATAAAAAATAGAAAAAAAATGTGAAATATAGCATTGAAAAATGCTGAAGAACTGATCTAGAAAATAGATCCAGGAGAGATAATTTTAAAAATAGTGGTGTACATGAAAGTCATGATCAGAATGAAAAAGGACCTGGACATCATTTTTTTTTCTTTTCTTTTCTTTTCTTTTTTTTTTTTTGAGTGATTATTTATTTATTTATTTATTATTTTTTTTTTAATTTTATTTTATTTGCATAACATATGTGTGGGTAATTCTTCAACAATAACCCTTACATAGCTTTCTGTTACAAATTTTTCCTCCCAATTCCCCACCACTCCCCTAGATGACAGGATATCCACTACATGTTAATTATGTTAAAATATTGGCAAATTGAATATATGTATACATATTTCCAAACTTATCATTGTTGTGCAAGAAAAATCTTATCTACACAAAAGATATATCAGATAAAGGAAACACAATGTAAGCAAACATCAATCAAGGAGCATGAGAATGTTATGTTGTGGTCCACATTTCACATCACTCTCTCTGGGTGTTTATGGCTTTCTTCAATGAACAATTGGAGGTGGTTTGAAACATTTCATTGTTGAAGAGAGCCATGTCCATCAGAATTGATCGTCATATACTATTGTTGTTGCCGTGTATAATGATCTTCTGGTTCTGCTCATTTCACTCAGCATCATTTCATGCAAGTCTCTCCAGACCTCTCTGAAATTGTCCTGCTGGTCATTTCTTACAGAACAACAATATTCCATAACATTCATATA
>JAJPUD010033121.1:0-11532 GCA_023553655.1 Myrmecobius fasciatus
TTTTTTTTCTTGTAGATAGGATGTTTCTTGCATAACTTCTCAAGCATTTCAACATTATTAACATGTAGCAGACTTCCTGCCATCTAGGGGAGGGGAGGGAACTGGGGGTAAAATTTGTAATGGAAAGCTTTGTAAAGATCAATGCTGGGGAACTACCCATACTTATGTTTTACAAATAAAAAGCTTTAATAAAAATAATATTCCATGGCATTCATATGCCATAATTTATTCAGCCACTCTTCAATTGATGAGTATCCATTCAGTTTCCAGTTTCTAGCCACCTCAACAAGGGCTGCCACAAACATTTTTTGCACATGTAGGGCCCTTTCCTTCCTTTAAGATCTCTTTGGGATATAGGCCCAATAGAAATATTGCTGGGTCAAAGGGTATGCACAGTTTGATAACTTTTTGAGCTTAGTTCTAAATTGCTCTCCAGAATGGTTGGATCCAATCACAGTTCCACCAATAATGTATCAGTTTAACCATGTAACTTTTAGAAAAAGAGGTAGATGATGTGAGAAGAATGAAGAAAATATGTGACTCAGAGCCTTATCCTTCCCAGGTAAATATTTGGTCACAAAAACCAGTAGCTCCAAGACAGTATGTCTACGAGAAGACTAAGTCTCCGCAGACTAGAGTCCTTCTTCATTCCTGAACAATATATTGTTACTTGGAAGGAAATTTTAACCAATACAAGGTTGTTGCATCTTTCAGAGATTTGTTGTCTAGCACCACATTGACTCATTTGGGAAAACACTCATAAATATCACTAAAATCATGATGAAAATAGTGGAGAAATAGCAAAATTGGTAAATGAAAAAATGAGAAATCCATAGTGTTTACCAACAGAATACATATTCTCTGTTTAAGAATGCAGCATTTAATTCCATCAAAATTAAATCATCAATAATACCTAGAAATATGTAAGCTTCTTGCCTCAGTAAGGCAGTAAAAGAGGTGAAATTCAGATTTACATAGATTGTAAGAATCCAAAGGACTTTCATGATGCTGAGGAGGTCAAAGACATATTGTGCATCCCAACTAGCTGGCAATGATAGAACCCCAGGGATGAGTGATGAAGATATAATATGAGATAATATGAACAACTCTATTAGTCATCAACAGACTGTCACAGCAATACTTAAGTTAAAATCAGTTCCTCTTTAGCTTAAATTCCAGCTAAGGAAGAGGTTGAGTGTCATTGGGATCTTCTCATATGACAAAATACTTGGTGTTGATTCTATTTCAGTAGAGATTTAAAAGCCGGGGGATGCATAGTTCATACTAAAATTAGCTGACATTTTTTCCTGATTATGTAGCAAGAGACGGTTATTTTCCAGGAGTTCAAAGATGCATCGATCATTCATCTCTTACTTAAAAAATGAATAGAGTTTGTTGTTGACAATCACAGGGTTACTTATTGACAACAAAATTCTTGCAAGTGACTTACTCAATAGGCTGTTAACAAATAGACCTTAATAAGGCTGGAAGATGGTTATCTATTGCAGAGCCACTGTGACGCCTGAAAGGGCCAAGGTATGATAAATATCACATTCACTGTACCATAAGAACATAAGTTTGCATACAACATCCATTGATCTGACTCAAGACTTTGATTCTATTAGCTATGAAGAGTCATGGATGACCTTGGCAAAATTTGATTGCTTAGAGAAGTTCGTCAGTATAGTTAGTCAGTTGCATGAAAGTGTGCTTGAAGGATTATCAATAGGAGACAATACTCTTATGATTTCCTACGCACCAACTGAAAGAAGCAGACTTGCTGCTTGCTCCTAAGCTCAGTAGTAAGATGTTTTCCTATAACCGTTCCCAATAAGATCAGGAGTGAAACAAGGCTGCCCACTGTCACCATTACTATTTAATATTGTATTAGAAATGTTAGCTTTGGCAGTAAGAGAAGAAAAAGAAATTAAAGGAATTAGAGTAGGGAATGAGGAAACCAAATTGTCACTCTTTGTAGATGATGATATAAGAAAAGCTCATGATCTAGAACTATCAGTAAGTAGAAAGAGATTTTTCAACTGAGTCAGATCCAAGACTTGAATGTGGAAAAAGATTGTTATTTCAATCCAACACACAAGATAATATGGTGAAAATTGTGTTAATAACATCATCACAAATACATCCATTTTTATTGCCAGGAAATTTCATTTCCTCTGAATTATAGAAATATAATCACAGGATAAATCATAGGTCTTAGCGTATATAGTCAAAGCCACTATTAAATAGTAGAACCCAGGGCACTTTTCAAACCTTTTTTTACAGTGTAAAAATGATTTATCTGGGCTTTGCTTTTTTACTATACCTGAAAACTAAAAATAAGGCTATATTTTCCATATAGAATATTAGCTATTACTAAGGATTCTTATGGGAAATGCAAATTTATGTCAGAATATAAGCTTCTTAAAGTCAGGGTATATTTCAGCCACTTATTTTTATTTCTATTACCTAGGCCATTTAAAAGCATATAAAAATAGCTTTTGTGTCAGTGTGATGATATGAAAGCAATGGATGAATAAATGTTCACATATTTAAGGAAGTTTGTTCATTAGTAGAAGGCTACCAAACATTTGATTATGAATTAATTAAATCAGTAGTATTGTTCAGGCAATGTGGATGAATTATAAAAATGAAATACTTAGATATTTTTTCATCACTGGTTGCAATGTCATTTAAAATATTTGTATATTTACTGGATTTAACATATATTTTAACATATTTAACAAGTATTTTACTGCCTGCCATCTAGGGGAGGGGGGAAGGGGAAGGAGGGAAAAATTTGAAACAGAAGGTTTTTGTAAGGGTCAATTTTGAAAAATTACCCATTCGTATGATTTGTAAATAAAAAGCTTTAATAAAAATTTAAAAAATAAGTATTTGCATAAGAATATAGATTTCTGCTATTCATATCTAATGTGATAAGACTTTATAGACTAAATTTGTAAGTATTATATTCTGATTGGGTTTGCCTAATCTTCCTCCCCAATATTCAATATCAATTTGCAAGTGAAGCACTTTATTTGAAAAACTATGGGAACTGCAAATTATTAGCTACAGTTTGTTTAAAGTTTCCTGTTCACATCATCTGAGTCTTTCAGAAAGGAAAAAAAAACTACAACCTAATTTATTTAAACAAAATGAACAAATTCAAATTTTTGCCAAATACTTAGTATTTAAAATAGTTTGTGGCTGAAACCTTGCTCTCCTCTTTCGGTTCCAATTTGAGAAAGCTTTAATTAATCTCAACATGAAAAGGAACTATATTATTTGATGTTTTCATTGTATTTAGAATTGTGAAAGGTAGTAGATTGATAACATTTGAGATTAATAGCCTCTATTAAGCCTCAGAACACATAGCAGCCATGCAAGTTTCATCATCTCAAAAACATGCTTGAATATTATCCAATTTAGTTCTTCAACCAAGTCTATTTACCTCCTTTCTTATACTGAAAATACAAGTTAATGACATTGTACTACCAAGTCTATAATGGAAGTGGAATGAGAACTAATTAACTCCTCAAATATTGTCACTGAAAACCCTTTAGCAAAAAGATGTATTAAAATACTACCAAAAAATCTTTGAGAAATCGAGTGTATTTTTGACTGGTCCACTATCAATAAAGATTTTTAAATGATTAGAACAGAAATGAGATAATTACTACCACCTGCTTTAACCTAAATTGGTTTGGTGGAGCATTAGATAGGGAATCATGAGGTAAGCTTTGTTTTGTCTTTCAAGACTGCTGGTAGCTTTTTCCATGCCTTCCATAATTTATTTCTCAAATACTTTTTATTTAAAAATTGGAAGAAAAGCAAGACATTGTGATGATTATTTATAAAGCACTTGCTTGGATTTCAAGGGCTGAAAATTGCCAGCATACCTGTCAACCAAAACCAGTTGTTTAATCTGTTTTTATTATGCTATTGATGGAATAAATTAAAAAAAAGATGAAATTGAATTTTTTTTGATGATGCATATTCCAAAAGTCTAATATGATTAAGTTCTATAATGAATTTATGTTTAAAGAGTTTACATTTATGAAAAAAATAGAAAGCAACAAATCTATATATTGCATTAGTATAGTTGTGTTTTATAGATTATTTAGGAGCTAATTTCATAGTCTTAATTCATTCAATTAACATTATTTTAAGTTAATTAGAAAATAACCTTTAAAACGCTGTTTTCCCATTCATTGTAAGCCATTGGAAATTGTGTGTGCATGCATATACATAAAAATGCTACATTTAATTAAATTGTTTTAATTTGAAAGAATTCTATTTATATTTCATAGGTTTTACCAATTAAAACATAAAAATATAATGAGGGCCAAGATCAGCAGTGTTGGTTCACAAAAGCCTTAGAAATTTAGAAAATGTTAAACTCTTGCATCTTTTTTATTAAAAAAATTATATCCAATTTTTCTTTTCCCTTATTCCAAGTCACAAAGCCATGAGATATAAAAGTATAAATTATATTTGTCAGGAGCTAATAAAATTCCTTAATTCTGCAGATTGAAAAACAAACAAATGTACAGGATAGTTTGGGTAACTTTTCCAAAGTCAAATTCACATGGGTAAAGACAGTATTTAAAGGAAGTTTCCCAACTCCATGTCCAAAACTTATGTATTAAGATAGCATTTCCTCTTAGGTTAACCACATTTACCACTAAAACTATTAGTATGATTACCTAGGCTGGGCAATAATTCAATTCCTAAATGAAAGAATGTGATAAATTTAATATTCTAAAATATTTTGAATCCCAATATATCCTAATATATAACCCCAAGATATGCTGATTATAGGAGTACAACAACAAAGAACTATTTTGTTAGTATTCATTTGGGTTATCTGTTTTTATCTGAACTAAGGAATATTTCAAATTTAATCCAAAAAACATAGAATTTGCAGATGGCATCAGAGATTGACTTCACCTTTTTCAGCAAATTCAAAACAATCTGCTTCCCAAAAACAATAAAAAATTATCATAAACTTGTCTTTCCAATGAGAAGATACATGCACCTTCATGAAGAAGTAACAAACTAAGGAAATAAAAGAAGACACACAATGGAAAAATAATTGGAAAAAAAATGAAGACACCCAAAACAAAAATACACTGAGGGCCTTTTATGGATTTTTTATAGAAAAATAAAACATCACACTAGCTTTAAAGTAATTCATGATAGGGAAAGGAAGGAAGGAAACAAGCCTTTTTAAATGCTTTATGCTAGTTATAGTTATAAGCAATTTTTAAATAGAGCCTGAAGTAGATAGAGGTAAAGTGACTTTCTCAGCTAGTAATTATCTCAGGTCAAATTTCTGAGGTAAAATCTTCCTGATTCCAGGCCAAGGGCCATCCATCTACCCAAATTAGACATATAATTTCCTTGCTGTAGACAACTCAGAGATGGAAAAATTCCTTCCACAAAGACAGGGTCACACCGACACTGTAAACCCAGTTCTTCCTGTTTTCAAGCTAGATGTCTTCTCATTACATAATTTGCCCTCCCTTTATCGATGTTACTTTTCCTTTATTCAGGTATATAATTATTCAAAGTGGTTGATTTACATGATTTTGATCTCATTATTTAATTTTAATTTTGATTTATTTATTAAAGCCTTTTATTTACAATAAGTATATATGGGTAATTTTTCAACATTGACCTTTGCAAAACTCTGTTCCAATTTTTTCCCTCCTTCTCTCCACCCCCTCCACTAGATGCTAGTCCAATACATGTTAAATATGTTAAAATATATGACAAATCCAATATATGTATACAGATTCATACAGTTACCTTGCTGCATAAGAAAAATTGAATCTAGAAAGAAAACAAAAACCTGACAAGCAAAATAAAATGCAAGAAAACATCAACAGAAAGCATGAAAATACTATGTTGTGGTTCACATTCAGTTCCTGTGGGCCTCTCTAGGGGGTAAATGGCTGTCTTCATCACTGCACAATTGGAACTGCTTTGAAACATCTCATTGTTGAAGAGAGCCATGTCCATCAGAATTGATCATTGTATAAGCATGTCGTTGCCTTTTATAATGATTTCCTAGTTCTGCTCATTTCACTTAGCATCAGTTTATGTAAGTCTCCCCAGGTCTCTCTGAAATCATCCTGCTGGTCATTTCTTACAGAACAATAATATTCCATAACATTCATATACCATAATTTATTCAGCCATTCTCCAATTGAAGGGCATCTACTCAGTTTCCAGTTTCTAGCCACTACAAAAAAGGCTGCCACAAACATTCTTGCACATGTGGGGTCCTTCCCTTCCTTCAAGATTTCTTTGGCATATAGGCACAGCAAAAACACTGCTGAGTCAAAGGGTATGCACAGTTTGATAACTTTTTGAGCATAGCTCCAAATTGCTCTCCAGAATTGTTGGATCTGTTCACAGTTCCACCAACAATGTATTAGTGTCCCAGTTTTCCCACATCCTCTCCAACATTCATCATCTTTTCCTGCCATCTTAGGCAATCTGACAGGTATATATTGGTATCTCAGAATTGTCTTAATTTGCATTTCTCTGATAAAAAGTGATTTAGCTGTACCAGATCTAAAACTATATTATAAAGCAGTGGTCATCAAAACCATATGGTACTGGTTAAGAAACAGAGTACATGTTCAGTGGAATAGGTTAAGTTTATAGGACAAAATAGAGTACAGTAATCTACAGTTTTACAAACCATTATTTAAAATTAATAATAATTTCAAAATTCTGAATATTAGTTCATATTTGCTAAGCATGATCAAAAATATTTTATAAATATTGTTTTAAATGTACTACGTAAGATATGTCTCAAAAACTAATATATTTATTCATCTTATGGGACTAGTTAAGGACAATTAAAGGATATTGATAGATAGATAAATATATGTGTTTATATTTATATGTACACACACACACACATATATATATAGAGAGAGACAGAGAGACAGAGAGAGAGACAGAGAGAGAGAGACAGAGACAAGAGAGAGAAATGGTAGATAGAGACATATTCAAGGATATATGAGTGTATGTTTATGTGTGGGTGTGGGTGTGGGTGTGCATAGTAGAAATTTCCAGATACATTCAGTATACACTATGATTTCATTTTCATTTTACTGGACTGAATTTCTTTCATATTATAAAGTGATTCCTTCTAGTTTGGCCATCTGTTTTACTTAATTCTCAATTCTAGCAGTGACCTTTAGCTGCCTATGGAATGATAATGCTGATAGAGAACAAAATTTGTGAGTCTCCAAGGGGAAAGCATTATTTTATTACTTCTCAAAAACTGAAAACCTTAATTTGTCTCTGACTATTTCCTGACTAACTTCCTCCCTCTTCCCAAACTTTTAAAGTTTTGGGTAACATATTAAATGCAAAATCAAGTTTAAGGGCTGCTATTTAGTAAATCTGTCCAGATTGTAAGCAGGTGATTTGGCAAATCAGCCTTTTGTGGCGGATAGATTGTGAACCACTGAACCCCTGAAGAGCACCTGGCCTAGTTGCCATTACACAGCTCCCTGAAGCAATTTATCAATCAGCATAACTGCCCAGCAATAGAAATCAATTAATCAATCAACAGAACTGCCCAGCTCCTGAAATAACTCAATCAGCAGAACTGCCCCAGGGCAAATTAAAGTAACTGCCCCTCCTTTGCTTTGAACAGGCCTCACACCTTAAAGAAATGAATAAAAAAACAAAAAGAACTCTCACCATAGACAGCTTTTATGGAGATAGAACAGACAACAAATCCTGAGCTCCCTAAAAGTAAAGCAACTCCAGAAAAAGCCCCAAGGAGAGACATAAGCTGGACCCCATATCACAAGGCTTTCTTTGAAGATTGCATAAAGGTTCTTTTTTTTTTTTAATTAAAGCTTTTTATTTGTATAACATATGTAATGGTAGTTCCACAGCATTGATCTTTACAATGCTCTCCATTACACATTTTACCCCCAGTCCCCTCCTCTCCCCTAGATGGCAGGAAGTCCACTACATGTTAATAATGTTGAAGTACTTGACAAGTTGTACAAGAAAAATCCTATCTACAAGAAAAAAAAAGAAAATCATAGAAAGGAAAAGAGACTTAGAAGAAATATGGGGAAGCAAAATGAGATCTTTGAAAAAAATGGAAAATATGGAAAAATAATGCAATGAACAAAAAATGTAATTGGCCAATTGCAAAGGAGCTAAAAACAATAATTAAAGAATTGAACAAATGCAAGTGAATGACTCAACAAAACCTCAAGAATCAGTCAAACAGAAACAAAACAAAAAGGAAAAAAATAGAAGAAAATATGAAATATCTCCTAGGAACAAAAAACTGACCTGGAATATAGATCTATGGGAGACAATCTAAGGATTATAGAGCTTCCTGGAAGCCATGATAAAAAAGGAAGCTAGACATTATCTTCCAGGAAATCATGACAGAATCAAAAGGCAAAAGAACTATTGAAACAATCCACCAATCACCTCCTGAAAGAAACCCCAAAATTAAATCCCCAAGGAATATTGTGGCTAAATTTCAGAACTATCATAACAAGGAAAAGATATTGTGAGCAGCCAGAAAGAGACAATTCAAATACCAAGGAGCCATAATTAGGATCATCCAGGACCTAGCAGCTTTTGCTGTAAAGACTCAAAGGGCCTAGAATCTGATATTTCAAAAAGCAATGGAACTAGGATTAAAGCCAAGAATAAGCTATCTACCTAAAATGAGCATTATCTTTCAGGAAAGAAGATAGACATTCAAGAATATAGGTGAATTTCACCTATTTCTAATGAAAAGACCAGAACTGAACAAAAAAATTTGATCACCAAACACAGAACTCCAAAGAAACATAACAAGGTTAAAAAAAAACAAAACAACAACAACAACAAAAAAAAAAAACTCTTGAGAACAATATTTGTGTTATGGATATACTTAGAGAATGAAGGTTAATTTTTATGATATTATGATGATCATGATGATGATATTATGATTATGATTATTATGATAATATGAAAAAGAAATTAGAAGTAGAAAAGCAATAACTGGAAGAAGAGGAGAAAGGATGCAAAATAAAGGAAATTACATCACATGAAGAGGCAAAGAAAACCTATTGTAATTGAGGAAAAGATCAGAGAGGGATGAGATGTGAATCTTCCTCTAATCACATTTGGCTCTGAGAGAATAAAAGACAGGAGGGAAAGGGGGAAAAGAAAGGGAAAGACTAATAGAAGGAAAAATAGAAAAAAAATAGGGGAAAGGTGTAAAAAAGGGGGTGGGGCTCTAAAGGGGAAGGAGTGTTTGAGAAAGGTGGTTACCAAAAGCAAAATCCTAGGGAGGAGGGAAGGGGGATAGGAAAGAAAATAATATAATCTAGGGTAAATAAGATGGCAGGAAATACATAATTAGTTATTTTAACTGTGAATGTGAATGGGATGAACTTTCCAATAAAGCAGAAGCAGATAGCAGACTGGATTAAATACCAAAGTCCAATGATATGCTGTTTACAAGAAACACATTTAAAGTATAATAATACATACAGAGTGAAGGTAAAGGTTTGGAGCAAAATTTACTATGCTTCAGATGAACACACACACACACACACACACACACACACACACACACACAAAATACAGGGGTTGCAATCCTGATCTCAGATCAAGTAAAAGCAAAGATAGGTGTAATTAAAAGAGACAAGGAAGGAAACTATATTTTACTAAGGGTACCATAGATAATGAAGCAAAATCAATAATAAACATATATGCACCAAGTGGTATAGCATGGAAATACCTAGAGGAATAGTTCAGAGAGATACAAGAAGAAATAGATAACAAAGCTATAATACTGGAGGATCTAAATCTTGCTCTCTCAGAACTAGATAAATCAAACCACAAAATAAATAAAAAAGATGTTAAGGAGGTAAACAAAATATTAGAAGAGTTAGGTATGATCAATCTTTGGAGGAAATTAAATGGAGACAGAAAGGAGTTTACTTTCTACTCAGCGGTTCAAAGAACTTTTACAAAAAAAGACCATGTGTCGGTATAAAAACTTCTAAATCAAATTCAGGAAGTTAGAAATAATAAATGCATTTTTTCAGATCATAACTCAAAAAAATCACATGCAATATAAGTCCAGGAGAAAAGAGATCATAAAGCAATTGGAAACTAAATAAACTCATGCAAAATAGTGAATGGGTGAAACAGCAAATTTCAGACACAATTACTAATTTCATCCAAAAGAATAACAATAATGAGACAACATACCAAAATTTGTGGGATGCAGCCAAAGTAGTAATAAGGGGAAATTTTATATCTCTAGATACTTACTTGCATAAAATAGAGTAAGAGAAGGTGAATGAATTGGACTTGCAACTAAAAAAGCTAGAAAAAGAACAAATTAACCCCCCCAATCAAATATCAAAATGAAATCCTAAAAATAAAAGGAGAGATGAATAAAACTGAAAGTAAAAAAAAAAAACTATTGAATTAACAAATAAAAGAAAAAGTTGGTTTTATGTAAAAACCAACAAAATAGATAAACCTCTACTTAATTTGATTAGAGAAAGGAAAATCAAATTGTTAGTCTCAAAAATGAAAAGGGAGAACTTGCTACCAATAAAGAGGAAATTAGAGAAATAATTCGGAGTTATTTTACCAAACTTTATGCCAATAAATTTGATAACCTAAGTGAAATGGAGGAATTTTTTCCAAAAATATAGATTGCCCAGATTAACAAAAGAGGAAATAAATTACTTAAATAGACCCATTTTTGAAAAAGAAATAGAGAAAGTCATTCATCAACTCCTTAAGAGGAAATCCCCAGAACCAGAAGGATTTACATGTGAATTCTACCAAGCATTTAAGGAACAATTAACTCCAATATTATATAAACTATTTGAAAAAAAAATAGGGAATGAAGGACTCCTTCCAAATTTCTTTTATGAAACAAACATGGTACTGATACCTAAATGAGGTAAAACAAAAACAGAGAAAGAAAAATATAGACCAATCTCCCTAATGAATATTGATGCAAAAATGTTAAATAAAATATTAGCAAAGAAATTACAGAAAATCATTTCCAGAATAATACACCATAACCAAGTAGGATTTATACCAGGAATGCAGGGATGGTTCAATATTAAGAGAACTATTTGCATAATTTACTATATCAATAATTAAATGAACAAAACACATGATTATCTTAATAGATGAAGAAAAAAATATTTGATAAAATACAACATCCATTCCTATTGAAAACATTAGAGAATATAGGAGTAAATGGACTTTTCGTTAAAATAGTCGCTAGTATCTATTTAAAACCATCAGCAATCATCATATGTAATGGTGATAAACTGGAACCATTCCCAGTTAGATCAGGGGTGAAACAAGGTTGCCTTCTATCATGATTACTATTAAATATTGTATTAGAAATGCTAGCTTTGGCAATAAGACAAGAAAAAGAGATTAAAGGAATTAGAGTAAATCATGAGGAAACTAACTTATCACTCTTTGCAGATGATATGATGGTAT
>JAJPUD010033122.1:0-11532 GCA_023553655.1 Myrmecobius fasciatus
CTAAGATGGCAGGAAAAGATAATGATGAATATTGGAGGGGATGTGGGAAAACTGGGACACTGATACATTGTTGGTGGAACTGTGAATGGATCCAACCATTCTGGAGAGAAATCTGGTACTATGCTCAAAAAGTTATCAAATTGTGTATACCCTTTGACCCAGCAGTGTTTTTATTGGGCCTATATCCCAAAGAGATCTTAAAAGAGGGAAAGGGCCCCACATGTACAAAATGTTTGTGGCAGCCCTTTTTGTAGTGGCTAGAAACTGGAAACTGAATGGATGCCCCTAAATTGGAGAATGATTGAATAAATCATGGTACATGAATGTCATAGAATATTATTGTTCTGTAAGAAATGACCAACAGGATGATTTCAAAGAGACCTGAAAAGACTTACATGAACTGGTGCTGAGTGAAATGAGCAGAACCAGGAGATCATTGTACACGGCAACAACAGGACTATATGATGATCAGTTCTGAAGGACATGGTTCTCTTCAACAATGAGATATTTCACACCAGTTACAATTGTTCAGTGATGAAGAAAGTCATACATCCGGAGAGAGGCCTGTGGGAACTGGTCCACAACATGACATTTTAATGCTTTCTCTAAATATTTGCTTGTATTTTGGTTTATTTCTTAACTTTTTTTTCTTTTTAGATCTGTTTTTTCTTGTGCAGCAAGATAACTCTATAGATATGTACACACATATTGAATTTATCATATATTTTAACATATTTAACATGTATTAGACTACTTGCCATCTAGGGAATGGGGTGGGAGGAAGGAGGGAAAAATTAGAACACATTGCAAAGGTCAATGTAGAAAAATTACTCATATGCTCTGTAAATAAAAAGCTTAAATGAACAAAAAAAAATTAAAAAAAAGAAGAGCACTATTGTCACTTATTTTTTTTATTTCTAGTGCTTAACAAAATGGTAAGTTGCACTTAATGTTTATGTATTACACAAATTATTATTTATTTCTATACATACCCTCACTCTTAAATTTCTTTAGAGTAGAGAGGGGATGAAGGAAAAAAAAGGAAGAAAACATTTATCTATTGAATATCTATTATCAGCCAAGTACTGACCTGAATGAAGTATTCGATTAAATCAAATCAATATTTAGTAAATATCTGCTGGAAGCAAAAACAATATGTTAATGTTAATCCAGAGAAGAATAATATCTCATGAACTTACAATGCAATGTATAAAGTGACAAATGCAAATAAATATGTGAACTTGAATGAGGTAAGTGAATAAGAAAGATGTGTAGAAATGCTTATTTCCATCTGGAGGAATAAAGAAACCCTCAGTGGAAGAGGCAAGACCTGAAGTGAGTCCCAAATAGTTTTTAAATTTTTAAACAAGGAGGACAACCAACAGGAAATTGAAATGAAGGGAGAAATTGGAAAGATATTGCAAAGAAAGAATCCATAAGGTTTTGGTAATTATTAGATATGGGAATAAGAAAAAGAAAAGAGACAAAGAGGACTATAAATTATCAAGACCAAGTAAATAAAAGAATGGAAATAGTATTAACAAATATTGGGGGGAAATAGGAAAGGGAGATATGTTTAGAGGAAAAGTGTTATGGTTAGACACGATGACATTGGGATGCAAGTAAGATATGTACAGGTTGACTGCCACACACATCATTTACATAGAAATGTATAAGGGCAATAGAAAATATCAAGAGATTATATATAATATATATATGGGGGGGTGTGGGCATGTAGGTTGTATTTAAATCTTTTTTTTTTTTTTTCTGTTTTTGGTTTTTTTTTTGAGGCAATTGGGGTTAAGTGACTTGCCCAGGGTCACACAGCTAGGGAATGTTAAGTGTCTGAGACCAAATTTGAACTCAGGTCCTCCTGACTTCAGGGCTGGTGCTCTAACCACTGCGCCACCTAGCTGCCCCCGGTTGTATTTAAATCTTGAATATAATTCCTTTAATTTTCAATATACAGAGGCTGTCATTACAAAAACTATAGAAATACTTGGGAAATTACTTTTAAAAGATCAAAAAGTCATGATTTTCCTTGTCCAGATACATTCCAGTATTTGCTTATTTTTGATTCTTCTTTCCACTGTGAGTGTGTTATTGTTGTTTTTCTGTCATTTCCTTTCCTTTCTTCCCCTCAGTGAATTGTCTCATACACACTTTCTTTTTCAATAACTGTCAGTCTATTCTGATGATTTCAATAAATATTTTCTTTTTTTATTAAAGCTTTTTATTTGCAAAACATATGTATGGCTAATTTTTCAACAATGACCCTTACAAAGTTTTCTATTATAAATTCCCCCCCCCATTCCACATCCCTCTCCTAGATGGCAGGATATTCACTACATGTTAATTATGTTAAAATACTTGACAAATCAAATATATGTATACATATTTCCACACATCTTGCTGTGTAAGAAAAAAAAATCTGAGAAAGGATATACAATGCAAGTGAACATCAATAGAGAGCATGAAAATGTTATGTTTGGTCCATGTTTCATATCCCTCCCTCTGGGTGTATATGGCTTTCTTCACTGAACAATTGGAACTGTTCTGAAACATCTCATTGTTGAAGAGAGCCATGTCCTTCATAATTGATCATCATATAGTATTGTTGTTGCCATGTATAATGATCTACTGATTTTGCTCATTTCACTTAGCTTCAGTTCATGTAAGTCTCTCCAGGCCTCTCTGAAATTGTCCTGCTGGTTGTTTCTTACACAGCAATAATATTCCATTACATTCATATACCATAATTTATTCAGCCACCCTTCAATTGATGGGCATCCATTCAGTTTCCAGTTTCTAGCTACTACACAAAGGGCTGCCACAAACATTCTTGCACATCTTTCCTTCCTTTATGTTTTATTTGGGGTATAGGCCCAATAGAAACGCTGCTGGGTCAAAGGGTATGCATAGATGGATAACTTTTTGAGCATAGCTCCAAATTGCTCTCCAGAATGGTTGGATCCATTCACAGCTCCACCAACAATGCATCAGTGTCCCAGTCTTCCCTCATCCCCTCCAACATTCATCATTATCTTTTCCTGTCATTTTAGCCAATCTGACAGGTGTGTAGTGGTACCTCACAGTTGTCTTAATTTGCATTTCTCTGATCAATAGTGATTTGGAGCACCTTTTCATATGATTATAAATAGTTTTAATTTCATCATCTGAAAACTGTCTGTTCATATCCTTTGACCATTTATCAATTGGAGAATGGCTTGAATTTTTATAAATATGAGACAATTCTCTATATATTTTAGAAATGAGGCCTTTACCAGAACTCTTAAATATAAAGATGATTTCCCAATTTATTGTTTCCCTCCTAATCTTGTGTACATTACTTTTGTTTGTATAAAATTTTTTTTACTTAATATAATCAAAATTTTCTATCTAGTGTCCAATTAAGAGTTCCAGTTCTTCTTTGGACATAAATTTATTCTATCTCCACAGGTCTGAGAGGTAAACTATCCTATGTTTCTCTAATTTGCTCTTTATATTTAAATCATGAACCCATTTAGACTTTATCTTGGTATGTGGTCAATAAATACTTTCCAATAATATTTTGGCAAATCTTATAAAAGCGGTAATTAAAATTCTTGGTTAACCAGACTTTGTGACCAACCAGACACTTCATACTTTCAGTGTACAGCATAAGCAAGTTTTCACTTTAATAATATCAACAGTGGCATCTTTTATTATCAGCAACAACAACAATATATTTAAAGATATAGAAGGCCTTCTGATTTAATGCTTGATTCAATTTCCTCAGTAACTCAGAAGGGAGTTATTTGAGAGATCCCAATTAGGCATGATTTGAATTAATTGGGGCAACATAATGTACACACTGCACTGCATTACCAATTAAGTTAGAAAGAGGTAAAAGTATTGTGCTGACAGCACATCTTTATTGGGTTAATAGTCATTATTTACGTATCATCAATTCTTTATCTAATGTCAAATATTTTGTCTCCCTAGCACACAAATGAAGAATAATATAAAAATGAGGAAAGAGATGTTTGCATGGTGTAGAGAAGTTTAAAAGTATGAGTTTTTAAAATATCTTAAGACAATTTTTGTGGGGGGGTGACTATTATTATGACTACTCAATCTAAATTGATTTAAATCAACAGTGATGAGCTTCATCTCTGGATGATGTTTGAAAGGAGAGTATAAGGAAGAATAGAGAGCCAGTGCTTACTAATTGTACCCAAGAATTAAAAAAAGGATACATTTCTTGGGGCAGCTAGGTGGTGCAGTGGATAGAGCACCAGCCCTGAAGTCAGGAGGACCTGAGTTCAAATCTGATCTCAGACACTTAACATTCCATAACATTCCCTAGCTGTGTGACCCTGGGCAAGTCACTTAACCTCAATTGCCTCAGCAGAAAGCAAATAAAAAAAAGTATACATTTCTTTTAAGATAAATACAAAACGGAGTCAGCTAATAAGCAAATAGGCAAGAAGGCAAGCAAAAAATAACATTTAGGGGAAAGAATCACTGAGTTGACCCAGATAATAATTTATGTTTATCTATATATTATTTACAAATAAACTATTATATTCAGAGGAAAGTTAAGAGATATAAGTAACTTCCTGCAATCCATATTTTGCCTTTATAAATCCTTAAATCCGCCATTACTTAATAAGGAATACAGAACAAAAGGAATATTTTTGATAAAAAAGCATAATGTTTTCAAAGTTAGTCCACAATAAAACACAGAACTTTTCTATTCCAGTGTCAAGGATGCAGTACAAGATGGTTGTATTTCACATTGACTATGGTTATTACAAAGAATTCTGTCACTAGAACAAATTCAGTTTGTGTAAAGAGACAGAGGGGCCAACAGACTATTTCTGAGAAGGTTGGTATTTGAAAACATAATTTGGCACTAATTATGATCATATTGTGTGGCATCGATTCTTTCACCCACAATGTACTGAATGCAGTTGAAGTATCATGATGAAAGACTTGGAAAATATTTGACAGCACTAATATCCATAGAAGTTGGTACTTATGGTAGGTTGAGGTAGAAGAACATGAAACAGAATCACTGAGGACAGAAAGTAGCAGTCGACATAGGTGTTATATCCTATTTTAGAGGTAAAAAAAAATTGAAATACTCCACAATGCCAAATGAGAACTTTGGGACAAAATCTTTATTCCTGACCCCAATTACAATTCTGATGAAAATATATTGAGTTAAAATGGGAGGAGGGGAAGGGAGAGAAGAGGGAAAGAAGAGAGAAATAAAGAAGGGCAGGAGTGAAGAAGAGAAGACACATACAGAGAGACCCAGGAGAGAGAGATCAAGGAGAGAGAGACCAAGGAGAGAAAGAGACTGAGACTAGATATAGTATATGTTTATATATGTGTGTGTGTGTATGTGTATATGTATGTATGTATGTATAGATCTGTCAGATACTCCAGTCAGGGAAACTACTTTCAATTTAAAAAAGCACTTGGATGACTTTCTCTTTTTCAATGGATTGGGCATTTTTTTTTCAATTGTGCAGACTCTGTCCCCATTTAAACTGAATGCAAAGTCTTAATTCTAAATGAAAAGGATGCTTTCCTATGTCCCAAGAGCTATTATGTTTTCATTACAAGTACTTTTCTAAGGCAAGTACCCAAACTAATGAAGCCAATTTCCTATGGATTATAAGAACAGATAAGATGTAGCTGATGTTGGGTAAAGAACTTTTGAACATGGCACATTTATTCTGTTAAATTATCCATGACTTCATGAGGAGATGATTAAAGGACCAAGGGAACCTATAGTACACTATTCTCTCCTCATAGGCTTTTTTTGGGGGGGAAGGAAAAAAATAAAGTGGATGACCTCACTATCAAATTATGCAAATAATGCTGGTAACAATCAAAATTTTGCTATCCAAGAAACACAAAGAATATGTAAAATGTATTTTCACCATGTATTTTCAGTCTACAAAAAATGTAATTCAGAAAAGCAATTGGAGAGTGCCTTGTACCATTTCTATTTGAGGCCAATCCATTGAATAATAAAGATATAGTAATGTACATGTTTGGGTTCTCCAAAACTACATGCCATAAAGCTAACAGGGCATGGTCTGCACCCTTATCAGTGGAAAATCAATTGTCAATTTACTCAGAAAAATCAGTTATTTCAGAGAATGTCTTGTGTTACAATCACTGTCTTAAAAAGCATATTATTGCTATCATAAACCATTAAAGGTAGTTTATAACTGGGAGGAAAAAAAAGGTCCTTTTAAAATCCCTCATTGCTAGAATTCACAAGTCATTACTACTATTCACAACTCGTTTGTTAGAGCCTAAACCGCCCTCAGCTTTGCCTTGGGCCATTAACTAACAAACCAATCATTAACTGCTAGTAATGACCATTTTTCCCAGGGATTATTGCTTAATTGAACTCTTGTGCAATGCCCATTATTTTCTACTGATGTCACAATGTCTGTGCTTTGCTACATTTTCTTTCTCTTGGAATATAAGCACCTACTGAAATAAACAAGATGAGTATTGGAGAATTAAATTGTTCACTGTACACACTATTTAAAATGCATTACTTTAATGAACAGCTTTGATGTTTCAGAGGAACTTTTTCATCTTTTTTAAAAAAATTCTCCAGAGCACATCCATCAAGTAACTGGGTTGCAGAATTAATGTGTACTTCTCTGCAGTAATATATACTATGTCAAGACATTATATTAGTAAGCCGTGTTATATATTCATTTGGGTAAGACACATTTGATTATTAGCATTCTGTTCTTCAGCAACAAGGCACATGTGCTGTCTGTTGCCATGGCAATAAATTAGGAAGGATAACCTGACTACTTATCAATTTTTATTAATGCAATCATCCTACCTGCTTAACCCATAAGTAACAATACCACACTTAAACCATACCAATAAAACACTAACTCTAGAGGTGCGAGTTAAAGTAATAGGAGAGGAATCACCAGCATAAAAAGGCTGAGTTATGTGACATGTTGCTGATGGACTCCATTAATATTATACGGTAAAGGATGTTACCCTTTCACAGGACTTTAACAGTGGAATTATCATCAACTAACATTTATTGAAGAGAGGAGAGACATCTAAAGAAAGGAGTCAAGAGGGAAATAATGAAATATAATTGCCCTCCTGCTGTGTTTGAAAGAGTTTATAGGTACATATGTTAAACTGCAGAAGTGAGCTAATCCAAATTCAGCATTAACCAAACAATCAGAAGAACTACACAATATTTGAAGCCTTATTCATTTGAACACCATTAACTGAGATATTTTTGAATACTCTGCTTGTTCTAGGCAGAATTTTACCTTTGACCTCTCTTTCAGGAAAGCATTTGTTAAACAAATTGTTAGGGAACAAGGTGAATGATGAACTTATTTAATTTACAATGATTATTTCTCTCCAAGTGCACCCCACCCTTTTTACTACCATAAATTATTGCTTCTATCAAAGATAGAAAACTAAATAGGTTGTGGTATTCTCCACTAGGATTCTATTCCTTATTATATTTTAGGATTCAGGCTTCTGGTACAATTTCTAGCAAGAAAAGCAAGTATAAATTTCAGGCAATTGGCTGTGTGTGGGAAAAGCTTTTAATCTGGGTGTGACCCCAACTCAGATTAAAATCAGAGACTCTCTAGGTAGAAAGCAAAAAGGAATTTATTATGATCTCACAAGAAATGGCAACTCCCAACAGACAAAGTACCAGTAGAGAAGAACAAATTATAGACTGCAACACACAAGATTATATAAAACTAATCAAAAGCCCCCACCCCATTTCCTGAACTTTTCTCCCATTGGCTGGAGAGAAATTAAATATTGACCTCAGAACACACTTTACCTTAAATGCTAATGAAAAGAACAAGGGAGAACAGGAGGGAAATGTTTCTTTATCTAAGATAATAGAATACCTGCAGCTTTTAACTATAACTCAACTTGTTATTGCAAAGTTTTCTCAGGTGAAAATTAGGCCATGTTCTTATGAATGGTCTTTGCTCATATACCTCCTTTTTATTGATTAACCTTTGAAGATCTCTTGATATATTTGCTCAACTATTTTGTTTTCAGTCTTCAATTCCTGTGGACCTGGTTTGTCCATTTTTTTTTTCTCTACTACGCTCTGTCCTTGTACTTTTAATACTCCAAGTCTAACAGGACCTCCCCCTCCAGGTTGTTCAATATTTACTATCCTTATCAAGGATGTCTATACTACCCTTGTAATTAAGCTGCATCACACAGAAAGGCAGACAGGGAATAGTATGACTCCACTTAAAGCTATGGACAGGAACAACAAAAAAAAAAATCTGTTTTCAGTTTGGTTCCTTAGTCCCAACCAATAAAGGTAATCCATTCAGAAATCCAAGTTTTGTCAAGCTCCTGAAGGCCATGCTCTGTGAAAATCCCAATCATGTACCCAAGGCTAAATTTTCTTTATAAAACTACTTGTGGGCCATTGCATGACTGCTTCCTTCCTTTGGTAGCATCATTCTATCATGTACTATCTTTTCTCTTCCCCATGCATGTTATCTCCCCTAACTCCACTATGCCACCCAACCCCACTTCTCCTCCTTACAGCTAACTAACTCTTTTAGGGTGCTAAGTCCCTTGCAGGAATTAACCTGCCAGCTAAGGGCATGTCCCAACCTCATGGTGTATTCCCTTTCTATTGGGAATTTGTGGATTCCACTGAGGAACTTGTCTTTCATATGCTCTCCCAAATCTATTTCTTATTTACCATTCATGGTGCTATTATATTCTTTCATTTTGTCTGTAACTTATTCCCCCAAATAAAACTACCTTTTGCCAAAGAGAATGGCCATTGTGAATTATTTACATGAATAAACCTCAACTTTTGGTGCCTTCCATCATTTGATGACATACCCCATACTATATATCACATCACTGAGGAGTAGTTCTGGAATGTGACATAAGCCAATTTTCTGATGGCTTGGGCAATTTCCTTTACTAACCATCAATTATCATCAATTTTCTTTTTTTAATATAAAGCTTTTTATTTATAAAACATATGAGTGATTTTTCTACATTGACCTTTGCAAAAAACCTTTTTTTTCCCCAAGCTTTTCCCCTCCTTCCCCCCACCCCCACCCCTAGATGACAGGTAATCTAATACATGCTAAATAGGATAAATTATATCACAAATACAATACATGTATACATATCTATACAGTTATCTTACTGCACAAGAAACATCAGATCTTGAAAGAGAAGGAGAAAAAACAACCTAAGAAGGAAAACAAAATGCATGGAAATATTCACAGAAAGAGTTAAAATGCTGTGTTGTGGTACACACTCAGTTCCCACAGGCCTCTCTCTGGATGTATATAACTATCTTCATCGCTGAACAACTGGTTTGAGTCACATCATTGTTGAAGAGAACCATGTCCATCAAAATTGATCATCATATAGTCTTGTTACTGTGTATAATGTTCTCCTGGTTCTGCTGATTTAACTCAGCATCAGTTCATGCAAGTCGCTCCAAACCTCTCTGAAATCCTCCTGTTGGTAGTTTCTTACAAAACCATAATATTCCATAACATTCATATACCATAATTTATTCAGCCATTCTCCAATTGATGGGCATCCTTTCAATTTCCAGTTTCTTGCCACTACAAAAAGGGCTGCCACAAACATTTTTGCACATGTGGGTCCCTTTCCCTCTTTTAAAATCTCTTTGGGATATAGGCCCAGTAGAAACACTGCTGGGTCAAATGGTATGCACAGTTTGATAACTTTTTGAGCATAGTTCCAAATTGCTCTCCAGAATGGTTGGATCTGTTCACAGTTCCAGCAACAATGTATCAGTGTCCCAGTTTTCACACATCCCCTCCAACAATTATCATTATCATTTCCTGTCATTTTAGTCAATCTGACAGATGGGTAGTGGGATCTCAGAGCTGTCTTAATTTGCATTTCTCTGATCAATAGTGACTTGGAGCACCTTTTCATGTGACCGGAAATAGTTTCAATTTCTTCGTCTGAAAATTGTCTGTTCATATCTTTTGACCATTTATCCATTGGAGAATGGCTTGAATTCTTATATATTTGAGTCAATTCTCTATATATTTTAGAAATGAGGCCTTTATCAGAACCTTTGGATGTAAAAATATTTTCCCAGTTTACTGCTACCCTTCTAATCTTGTCTGCATTCATTTTGTTTGTACAAAAAGTTTTTAACATGATATAGTCAAACATCTATTTTGTGATTAATGATGACCTCTAGTTCTTCTTTGGTCACAAATTCCTTCCCCCTCCACAGGTCTGAGAGGTAAACCATCCTACATTGTTCTAATTAGTTTATAATATTTTTATGCCTAGATCATGAATCCATTTTGATCTTATCTTGGTATATGGTGTTAGGTGTGGGTCAATGCCTAATTTCTTCCATACTAGTTTCCAATTATCCCAGCAGTTTTTGTAAAATAGTGAGTTTTTATCCCCAAAACTGGGGTCTTTGGGTTTATCAAACACTAGATTACTATTGTCATTGAGTATTTTGTCCTGTGAACCTAACCTATTCCACTGATCCACTACTCTATTTCTTATCCAGTACCAAATGGTTTTGGTGACCACTGCTTTATAATATAGACTTAGATCTGGACACCCTCATTTGCATTTTTTTCATTAATTCCCTCGAAATTCTTGACCTTTTGTTTTTCCAGATGAATTTTGTTGTTATTTTTTCTAGGTCAGTTAAATAATCTCTTGGGAGTTTGATTGGTATAGCACTAAATAGATAGATTAGTTTAGGTAGTATTGCCATCTTTATTATATTCGCCCGACCTATCCAAGAGCACTTGATGTTTTTCTAATTGTTTAGATCTGACTTTATTTGTATGGAGAGTGTTTTGTAGTTTTGCTCATATAGATCCTGACTTTCCCTTGGCAGATATATTCCCAAATATTTTATACTATCGATAGTTATTTTGAATGGAATTTCTCTTTGTATCTCTTGCTGTTGCATTTTGTTGGTGATGTATAAAAAGGCTGATGATTTATGTGGCTTTATTTTGTATCCTGCAACTTTGCTAAAGTTGTGGATTAATTCTAATAGTTTTTTAGTTGATTCTCTAGGGTTCTCTAAGTAGACCATCATATCATCTGCAAAGAGTGATAATTTGGTTTCCTCATGACCTACTCTAATTCCTTTAATCTCTTTTTCTTGTCTTATTGCCAAGGCTAGCATTTCTAACACAATATTGAATAGTAATGGTGATAGTGGGCAACCTTGTTTCACCCCTGATCTTATTGGGAATGGTTCCAGTTTATCACCATTACATATGATACTAGCTGATGGTTTTAAATAGATGCTACCGACTATTTTAAGGAAAAGTCCATTAATTCCTATACTCTCTAATGCTTTTAATAGGAATGGATGTTGGATTTTATCAAATGCTTTTTCTGCATCTATTGAGATTATCATATGTTTTTTGTTAATTTGGTTATTAATATAGTCAATTATGTTAATAGTTTTCCTAATATTGAACCATCCCTGCATTC
>JAJPUD010033124.1:0-11532 GCA_023553655.1 Myrmecobius fasciatus
TCTCTCTCTCTCTCTCTCTCTCTCTCTCTCTCTCTCCCAGGCCTTATGACTTGTAGAAGCCAGTCGGTTCAGGAGCACGCGAGCACCAACATGGGGTTGGAAGCAATTATTAGGCGGGCCCTAATGGGTAAATATGATGATCAGTGGGAAGACCGGTCACCTCTCAGTGCCAATGCTTTTAACCCTCTGAATGCCAGTGCGAGCCTGCCCGCTGCTATGCCCATAACTGCTGCTGACGGACGGAATGACCACCCGCTCATCTCGCCAGGTCTGCAGGCCTTGCCACCTTCCGCCGTTTGTCCGTTTGTCCGTCCAGCCGTCCCTCCATTTCCTCGTGATTAATGCCTCCCGCGTGTTTTGACCTCTCCCCCTCCGAGCTTTGAGCTTTGACTGTGTGTGTGGTTTGGTTTTTTCATTGACAAATGTTCTCCTGTTTGTTTTTGGAATCTGCTAATCTGACGCTGGTACTGATTTTCCCGTCGTCCCGGGGCCTGCCCGTCTACCCCCACTCCGAGGAGGGCAGGAGATGCTGCTGCTTTTCTCTAAAATACTTACAATGCTGTCCCCCCCCCCTTCCCCTTCCCCCCACCAAGGCGCAGGTCACCGGCCGGAGACACCAGGGTCAGCGGCTCCTTGGCTGAGATTCTTAAAGCAGGGGGCTTAGGGAGGGGCCCGGGCCCCTTCCCAAGGGGAGAAGGAGAAGCGTGTGGCTTAGTGGCGGGATGGCCGGCCTGGGAGTCAGGGAGGCCCGGAGTCCCCCCTCACCCCCGACGGGTGCTGGCGGGGCGTCCTTGGCCAAGCCACCTCCCCTCCCTCTGTGGTGACGTGAGGAGGAGTGGGGTCTTGTCAGACCAGGTGACCCAAGGCCCTGATTCCACACCAAAGGTAGAAAGAAACCTGGAGCTGAGGGCCTCTGAGGAGCCTTCTAGTGCTAAGACTCTGCCCGCTGCCAAGCATGGTGCCGGGCCTTAGCCCTAAAGACCCTGTTGGCACGGAGCCGACAGTCTGGCACAAGGGCTGACAGATTCCTGGGGTCCTGAGTTCAGATCCCATCTCTGGTGCTTACTCTGTCTCTTTGAGCACTCTGGGCCTCGGTTTCCCCTTTTGTAGAACCAAAGGATGGTCCTGGGTAGGCTTCCTGGGTCCCTTGGTGTGGTAGATTTAGGACTTCGGGGGTGCCCTCCTTTTGGGTTCAAGACTCAGGGATGGGCCTTTGGGCCCACATGAGCCTTCTCTGCTCTCCATCCGAAGTCCTGCCCAGACACTCCAGATGGCCGGGGCGGGCCACAGGAGGCCCTGGGCTCAAAGCTCCTCGGTGCAGTCACCCGATAGTGCCATTTCCCCCGGGCCAGCTGGGGCCGCTCCTGGAGGCCTCTGGCAGCTGAGGCAGAGTCCCTTCCAGCAGCATGTCCACGGGGGCGAGGATCAGGGCCCCCGCTGGCCAGCTTGCCCAGGACGGCCCAGCCTGGCTGGGGCAGAGTCAGGACTCACCGGAGGGGCTGTCGCCAAGCCTCTCCATTGACAGCAGCCAAAGCCTTCCCTAAACCCAGGTCACGGGACCCCCGCAGGACCCACGGCCCCCAAGCACCATCCTCAGCAGGGTCCCCTCTGCCCTCTGCTCCTTGCCCCCTAAGCTGCAAGGCGGCCCAGAGAGCAGAGGGGAAGGCCAGGACAGCCCCGGGGAGTGAGTCACAATAACCCCCAGCCAAGGGGGACAACACGGGCTTGTGTCTGCTCTGAGCTCCAGGTCTGAGGCAGAGACCCAGAGTACCGGGGCTGAGGTCCTAGCAGCCCCAAGACCCCTGATCCCAAGCTCTGCTGCTTCTGGCCTGGGGGTGACCGTGGCTCAGCCATGTCTCTGTGGGTCTCAGCTTCCTTCTCTGCCAAATGAAAGGGCTCCCAGGGCCCTCCACAGTCCCTCTGGCTCTGTCACGCTCTCGGCTAAACGGCCCCTCGCAGTCAGAATCCCAGTGACGGTTTTCAGAGACTTCCCACGGAGCATTCATTGGACCCCCACCTTAGCGGGGGGAGGGGGCGGCTGAGGGAGCTCAGGGATCATACACACACCGAGAGATAAAGAAGCTCAGTGGTTACAGACACACACACACACACACACACACACACACACAGAGCCCTCTTCTCTCAGGGCCCCCCAGCTGGGCAGGGTCTTGCCGACTCTAAGCCCAGCACTCTCTCCCCGGCCCCTCAGTGCCCCTGACTTGGCACAAGGAAAGCAGGGCACCTTTGCCCCCTCGGCACCTTCAGAGCCCTGGGGCAGTCATTGGCCATCACCCCTCCAGGTGGGGGAGGGAGTTTTCCAAGCTCCAAAGGTCATGAGGGGCCGCTCTCTTCCCAGCTGGCCCAGGCCCACCACAGAGCGACTCGGGGGGTTGAGAGCCTTGCGCAGGGTCCCCTGTCATCAGAGGCAACACATCAAAAAAGTCCCACTTCCCACCAGTGTCCCCGGGCCCAGAGCCCCCTAGGGAACAGCAGAGATCCCTTTCCTGGGTCCTGGTCCTTCAGGGCTCCCCGGGATCCCTTTGGAATGGACGGGAGGGACAAGGGCCGGCTGGCTCAGGGCGGCCTACGGGAGCTCCTCGGCCCGCAGCTGGCCTCTGCCTCCTAGAAATACGGGTGCCCCTGTCTCCCTGCAGGAGGTGGAGGGAAACCAAAGGTTTCAAGCCGGCCCAACAGAAGCAAGACCAAGTCCCCGGCCCCGGGGCTGTCCTCGGGGGAGCGGCCGGCGTCTGTCTCCTCTGTCCACTCAGAAGGGGACTGTAACCGCAGGACCCCGCTCACCAACCGCGTGTGGGAAGACCGACCCTCCTCTGCAGGTAAGGGGACACCCCCTCGGGGCTGGGGGGCCCCACACTCTCCCCACATCGTTGTCCTGGGAGAAGGGGCTGCCCAGGGCATCCCAGAGGGGCCACAGTGGGGAGCGGAAAGACAGCTTGTGATCAGCAGGGTCCTGTGTTCCAATCCCACCCCAGGCCCTGCTGCCCAGTCCCTCCCCCTCTCAGCTGCCCCGTGAGAGGGAGCCTCCCCCACACCACTGAAATCACGGTTCTGGGACCAGGAAAGATGGACCCAGTAAAGCCCGTGCCCCCCCCCCCCCCGGTACACCCGGCTGCTGGAGGGGAGGGAGCCTCCCGGGGCTGCTCTGCTGCGTGATCCCTCACCAGCAGGCTGCCTCTGGAGGATCCTGGGAAACCAGGCCCAGGCAGGGCTTGTAGGCCCCTGACCCATAAAGCAGGGCGTTCGGTGTGCTCCCCACCGCTGTGGGCCCCACCCTGGCTGGGAGCACTCCCGGAGAAGGTGAGTCACAGCGTCCCCCGTTTCTGCGGCGCAGACGGACTGGCCTTGGCAGAAGGGAGGTCCCGGCATCCTGGAGCTAGGGCCGGGTCGCCCATTTTACAGATGAGGAAGCTGAGGCAGTGCTCACTGGGAGGGTGGTGCTCACCACCGGCCCTCTCCCCACTGCCTGGTGCAGCCGCGTCCCTGTGCCCGAAGCGGCCGAGTGAGCGGGACCCCGAGAGATGGGCGTGTGGCAGGAGCGCCCGGTTCTTCGTCCCCAGAGGGGGCCCAGAGCCTCCCTCTCGTTGGCCCCGAGTGAGGAAGGAGGGGAGGTCGGGAGGCTGGAAGGCTTGTCCTCGCTGAGGGTCTGTCTGTGTTCCCCTCCTTCCCTGCCAGTCCCCCTGCCCCCTGTCTGACCATCCCCCCTCACCTGCCTGTACGTCTCTGTCCCCGTGCCCCGGCCCCCTCCCCTCCAGGTTCCACGCCGTTCCCCTACAACCCGCTCATCATGAGGCTCCCGACAAACGTCATCACTCCCTCGCCCCCCACAGCCATTCCACAAGGGAACTCCAGCGGGCAGCACCACGCCTGGGACGAGGAGCCCAAGCCCCTGCTCTGCTCTCAGTACGAGACCCTCTCAGACAGCGAGTGAAGCAGGAGGAGGGGCGGCGGGGAGGCCGGGACGGAGAGAGCCCACGGACGTGGACACTGGGAACGAAGCTGGCCGAGTGCCCTCCTCTCCTCCCCCAGAGCCCCCCTCCGGGCCCCCCGAGGCTCCAGGCAGGGGCACCCGGTCTGTCCGCATCTGTCCATCTGGAAGTCCCGTGTCCTCTTCGGCCCAAAGCCTTAACAAACCCCCCTTGCCGTGAGGGCAGAAACCCCGGCTGGTAAGAGGGCCCCGGCCGCCGCCGGTGGTAGCTCCCCCTCCCCCCCACCTCCCTGCTGCGCTCGGCATTTGTCCGGTCCCAGGGGAGACCACCCACCCACGAAATGAATTGACTTTCTCAGGGGAACAATACCACCTGGTGCTCCACGCCTCCTCTCCAGGCTGGGGAGGGGCAGGGGGAGTGGGGAAGGCTCCACATCTGTGCAGATGCAGACCAGGGGTGGGGCGGGCGTCCTGGACGGGACAGATGCCCGCGGGCTGCGGCCCAGGGTCCAGGACTGGAAGTGGGACGGCCATTCGCTCCCCTCTCGCCGCCTCTAGCTCCCCACTTTCCCGGCGTCAGCCAGCAAACCAGCTCCGTCTACCCCCAGCCCCCAGCCCCCAAACGATTTCCTCCCGGTCTGGGACAAAACGCCGGCTCCTCCCCTCCCTTGTGGCATCCAGAACCAAAGTTCAGTCCACTTCAGCTCGCCCACCGCTCCTGGATTCTCCCAGAGCCCGCCACCATCGCCGCTTCGAGATCCCCTCGGCGGCTCTGGGACCCTGGCCCTCCTTCGCGCTCTCCCCCTCTGGATCTAACGACCATCGCCTTTGCTAAATCAAACTCAGCCTCGGGAAGCCCGATGCCAAAATGCAGGCCGTGGGGGGCAGCCGGCGGGGGTGGGGTGGGGGGGTGGAGCGCCACCCCGCCCCAGAGGACGGGGAGGTCGCGGGCGCGCCGCCGCCGCTGCTCTGCAGAGAGTAGACTGATTTTCGGACATCGTTGCTGAAACGGTGGGAAGGAAAGGCAGTTGTAAATGATGTATTGGTCTACAGGGTATATTTTTGATACCTTCAGTGAATTATTTCAGATGTTTTACGTGAGGAATGACTAAACAGTATTACAGGCTGCTTTCGGTCTCTGCTTTTACTGCAAAAAACAAAAAACAAAACAAAACAAAAAAAAAGGAAAAAAAAAAAGGCGTCTGCAGGCTTACCCCATTGTCCCCTCAAGTGGTGTTTCCCCAGGCGAGCCCGTCCAGCCCCGTGGTCACGAGGCGCTTCCTTCCAGGCAGGGCACCAGTATTGGTCACCATTAAAAGCCCCTCCCCTTCTAGTTGGAGGTTCACTCGGTCTCGGGGCTCCCCCGGGTCCAGGGGGCTTCCAAGCGGGGCGGGGGGAGGCGGGAGGGCTGTCCCCCCCCCAAGTCACAAGACACGTGAACCGGTTCTGTTGTATTTCCATGTGTGATGACATCTTTTTTTTTTACATTTTTTCATTCCATAATATATCAGACGTTGGATCATATCTGCCAGTTAACATTTGTCAAAGGACTCCAATGCTTTGCTCTGGACAAAGGGGGGGGGGGAAACAACGAGGAAGGGGCATGAGGTTGGGGGGGCGGAGGGAGGCTTCTGCCGGCGCCAGTCAGAGCCAGGCCGCCATAGGAATGTTTTGTTTCCAGCCTCAGAGCCACCAAAAGATCGTGTTTTTTTGTTTTTTGTTTTTGTTTTTCCCAGCATCCCGGTGTTTTCCACGGTTTGCCATGTTCTTCAATGTCCTTTTCCATTGCATACTCTTCCCCCCCCCCCCAATGCACAAAACATTCTCACTTTAGTTCAATTCTCTTCAATTCAACAAGGGCCAGGTTCGGGGTGAGAGACTCAACAGGATACAGATAAAAAAAAACCCAACCCTGTCCTCAGTGGGCTTACATTGTCCTGGGAGCGCACCTCGGGTGTTTGGGGTGAGTGGGGAGTGCTGAGAGAGCCACCTGTCACAGCAGACCCAAGCTTCGAAGCCGGTCCCCGTTCTGCCGCTGTAAGTCCACTTAATCTCCGGGTCCCTCGGTTTCCCCAATAGTTAAAGGAGAGAGTCGCACTAAAACACGAAGACTTCGAGATTTACAAAGTGCTCTCACAATTTCTCCTTTGGTCCCCAATCCAATCACTTCTTATGATAGTCCATTTTACAAATGAGGAAACCGAGCCTGACATCACACAGCTAGTTACCATCTGGACTGGATTTGAACTCGACTATTCCCACTCCAGACCCAGCGCCCCATCCAGCTCAGGAGTTACTTAGCTTCCCTTGGGGGGTGCCCAACATTTACAGACTTTGCATCTTGGGAAGGGCCTCCAGAAGGCAAGTCCTAGGAGCAGAGCCCCCCACCTGCTCAGGATCTCTTGATTGTGTTATGGAAAGTGGGGGCCCCTGTGCCCCATGCCCACCTGCTGCTGCACTTGAGTCCCAGTCCCCAAACTGCCCTCCTGACGTCCATCTGCCCACAAATGCTTTCTAAGCACCTACTGTTTAACCTGGCCACAATGGCCATCTCGCTCTTCCCTGCTGAGCGGAAGAGGTGGAGTTTGCTCCATCAGAAGTGTCTGCCCTTCAAGGCCTGACCTCACAGAAGGAGTTGGGCCTTGTGGCCGACCACCAGATGGTCCCCAGGCCTCAGGGTCACCACCACGACTGCCAATCTGGCTTAGTCAAGGAATAGCCTATGTCCTAGGAAGGGAGCGGGCATCCCTGGGTGGGGGCCTGGGAGAGAAGAGGAAGCAGTTTGCTCACCCCCAGCTCTGCTGTGGACACATGGGGGGAGGGAGGAAGCTTCCTTCGAGCCAGGGGCCCACCTGGGCCCTGACACAAGCACAGAGTGAGGGTGCTGAGGGTGCGCAGGACCTTGGACAGCAGGTAAGGCCTTTCTTCCCTGAGGGTTTTTCTCCCAGACCTGCCCCTTCAGAAGGAAGACAAGGGGATGAGACCAGAGGACATGGGGAGGAAGGGGGCAAGGCAGAACCAAAAACGGCACCGCCCAGGAATAGGGCGTTGGGTGGCTTGTCTCGCTCTCCCATCCAAAAGCTTTTCTTAGGCAGGCAAATTATTGAATTAAAAACATTTAAATAGGGAGCATATCCTCAGCAAGAGTGACTTGGGTTGAATGCAGGGGGAGAAATCTGCAAAGACCTGGGCTGGGAGTCGGGGCACAGCTGATCCCCAAAGGAAGGCAGGCTTTCCAGGTGAGGCTCCCGTGGCCCGCTCAGAGCCGGAGGTAGAGAAGGGAAGGAGAGACGGATGTACTGACGGTGTCGGGCCTCCCAGGCTTTACCACCATTCTCCAGATGAGGAAACCGAGGCTGAGGGAGTTCCACAGGGCCAAGGCTTGTTCTGTGACTGGCTCAAAGTACTGGCAGTGGCTGCCAGAGCAGTGCCAGACAGCGGAGAGGGCCCTGGATCTGGGTTCAGGTCTCACCTCTAGGTCTCAGCCTGGATTAACTGGTTTCGAATTTCCTTCCATCTCCATCTACAATCCAGTGAGAATACTACCAGTGGCACCTTCTCTGCCACCCATTAACCTTAAAGGGCCAGTAATCTGGGGCACAGGGGGGCCGAGATGCTCCCCTGAATCACACAGCCCAGGTGTGTGCACTCGCACACAAATTTCCCGAGCCATTTTGTCTCGAGGTGTTCAAATAAAATCCATCTGGAGCAAGAAAGGGCTAGGAATCGAGGCTGGGGCCAGAGCCGTATGAGTGGGGCCCCTAATACGTTTCTCCAATTTCCTTGACTTTGGTCTTTCCGAGCAGAGCTCTAGTTAAGACAATTTAAACCAGCGGAAGCAGGTCACTCACCCCCCCACTCCCAGGTAGCATATAAGCCCTACATGGGGTCTGGAGCCATAGCTAGCAACTTTGTCCCCTGCCCCCCCAAGCAGCAGAAAATGTGCCTGAGGAAAGAACACCCCCAAACTGTAATTCATGTGCAAGGAGCACAAGCAAGATTAATTCAGCCCAGCCCTGGTGATGGGTTCAATTTTTGCCCTAAAAAATTCCAGCACCTGGTTGCCTTATTGCCCAGCCCTAGTTTGGGACTCCAAGCTCGCCACTGACCCCCATCCCAAACCCTGCCGTCCCCTGTGACAAACCCGCATCTGTTATGTGATGGAAGAAGAAAAGGAAGTGCCAAGTTGGCCCTTAGTCCGGCCTTGTGACATCGGCCAGGTCATTTCTCTCAGCCTCAGTTTCCGCTGGGTCGTCTTGAGCTCAGGCGTGTGGCGGGAGCCGAGCGCTTGGAGAAATGTCCACAGCCTTCCGATTGAGGGCCGGCTTTGTGCAGGGCAGGAGCAGCCCCAGACAAAACTCAAGGGGCAGGCTGCTCTGCCCGCGGCCCTTCCCATGCAAAGTGCCTCAGGCTGACTTTCTGATCCTGGCTAAGTCCCTTAACCTTAGAGAGATACAGGCATAGAAGCGTTAAAATCGCAGGGGCTCCCGCTACCGATGGGATCTCCAACTCTTAATTAGGGGAGGGTCCTCTCCCCATGAGCATCCCACTAAACACCCCAAAAAGAGCCCCTGCTGTCCCCCGTTCTGGGGACCTGGCTTCTAACTCAGGTCCGGGCTGTCCACTTGCTTTAAGGTCTTGTGCTAGTAAACACCCCCGCCGTGCCCCCCACAATGGCCCTTAGACGAGATGGCAGCGCCCACCTTCCATGGCTGGAAAGGCCGCATCAGGCCCCTCCAGAAGCCCCCCGCCTTTTCTTCCTTTGTCGCTCAGATGAGGAGGGCGCCGGCCCCGTTCGGCCTGTCCTTGCCCCACCACGAGAGCCCGATCGGCAGAGGGCACGTGGGCAGGCCTGGAGAAGGGAGGGGGCAGATTGGCGCCTCCCTCAAGACGATCCACGTCTGCCTCTTGCCCTCCACTTGAGGCGTTCCTTCCAGGAAGTTCTTTCCAAGGTCGGATTTCAAAATGGCAGCTATAGCAAGCCTTAAAAAGGTGTTTTCAAAACAAACATAGAGCACCAGCCCTGGAGTCAGGAGGCCCCGAGTTCCAATCTGGCTCAGACACTTCCTGGCTGTGTGACCCTGGGCGAGTCACTTCACCCCAATTGCCTCAGCAAAACACACGCACAAACAAAAGCAGCTTGATCTAAGTTTTTCTGTTAATGGTACAATATACAAATAGAGAACACTAGCCTTTCATAGCTCCCTGAACTTTTATTAATCTCTCTCATTCCCCCCCCAGGCAATTGGGGTGAAGTGACTTGCCCAGGGTCACACAGCCAGCACATGTCTGAGCCAGATTGGAACTCGGGTCCTCCTGACTCCAGGGCTGGTGCTCTATCCACTGCGCCCCCTAGCTGCCCCAGGAGCTTACAATTTAATGGGGGGGGGGCGCAGTGAGCCAAAAATCGTGCACAAAGAAACTGTAGACCAGATAAATAAGAGGGACTGGGAAGGAGGAGATCTTAGTTTGGATTCGAAAGAAGGCAGAGATGGGGCATTGTCCCTTCTTCTCCAGCTTATTTTACAGATGAGGAAACTGAGGGAGAAGCGTCTGAGGTCCCATTTGAACTCAGGACCCCGATTCCAAGCTTGTGGTCTGTCTATCCACTATGGTGCCATCTAGCGGCCATATCGGGATTTCACCGGAAGGAGAAAAAATCTCACGTGACTTCTTGGCGGGCAATGGGGCATAAAAGGCAAGCTTGGAACCAGGTTGATCGGACCAGACAGCCCGCCGGTGGGGGTCGCCACAATTCACCAGGATTGGGGGGCGGGGGAACATCCAAAAAGTCAAAATCACAGTAATAAAGGAGCCAGCGGGAGCAGGGGCTAAGTCAGGTTTGTGCGGATGTTCTCAGGTACGGGGGGGACTCGAGGGAGAGAAGAGTTCTTCAGGTTTGGGTCGGAGTCACATCTCGGGAAGCTCCGGACCCCAATATCTTATGAGGGGGAGCCCCCCCACTGTCTGGGAGTCTGCCCTTTGTAGCTTCTTCCCATCGCCGCCAGGTCTGCCCTGTGAGATGAAGCAGACAAGGGGCGGCTGCCGGCATTATCAAGCACCTACTATGTGCCGAGCGCTATCCTAAGTGCGTGAAGGGGACCCCAGGGAGCCGTCTTGGGGTACGGAGGATTCTAGCTGGGCTCGGAGGAAGCCAGGAGGCAGCGAGGAGGGGGAAGGGCGCTCCAGGCAGAGGGAGGCCTTGAAAATGCTTGGAGTCGGGAGCAGGAGCCGGAGGCCGAGGGACTGAACGCAGGAAGACTCCTGAGGGGAGATAGTGAGGGGCAAAAGCCCAGAAAGGGGAGTTTGGAAAAGGCCGCCAGGGAAGCTGCCCTTGATCCTGGGCGTTACTGTGGCCCCCTTTGGAGTTTAGGAGCCAAGATACCCTGGTGGTTTGCCGTTTTCTCCTCCAGCTCATTTTACAGATGGGTGCAGACAAACAGGGAGAAGTGACTTGCCCAGGGTCACACAGGCGGGAGGTGTAAGGGAGCGAGGAAGGCAATATCATCATCATCATCATCCTAGCATTGGTATAGCACCTTAAGGTTTGTGAAGCCCTTGGCAGCCATCTTGGTTAATCCTGACAACACCAGAGGCAGGTGCTATATTATAGTCCTAGTTTTACAGCTGAGGAAACTGAGGCAGAAGTGAAGTGACTCTCCAGGATCATGTAGCAGGTAAGTACCCAACCTGGTACCAAGGTCAGGACTCTAGCCCTAGCGCCATCTGATCAGGGCTGTGCTTGAAGAGCCCAAGAGAGACATGAGCAGGTTATTGGGTTAGTCTGGGCATGAGATGTTGAAGGTCTGGACTAGGAAGTGCTAGAATAGAGAAGAGGGTGTTTAGGAAGCAGGGAAGGAAGGAAGGAAGAAAGAAAGGAAAGAAGGAAGGGAAGGAGGAAGGGATGGAGGGAGGGAGGAAGGAAGGGAGCAAGGAAGGAAGGAAAAAGGGAGGAAGAAAGAAAAGGAGGGAGGAAGCAAAGAAGAGAGGAAGGAAAGAAGGAGGGAAGGATGGAGAGAAAGAAGGAAGGGAGGAAAAAAGGCAGGAAGGAAGGGAGAGAGGGAGGAAGGGAAGGAAGGGAGGAAGGAAGGAAGGAAGGAGAAAAAGAAGGAATTAGGGAAGGAAGGATTTAGGCACCTACTGTGTGCTGGGTGAAATGCTCAGGGCTTTATAAACCTCTCACTTGATGTTCACAAGGTCCCTGAGACACAGGTACTGTTATGATCCCCAGTTCACAGGTGAGAAAGCTGGTATAGTCAGAGGTCTAATGACACACAAGGTCCCTCAGCCCGTCTAAGCTATGGTCTCCCTAACTGCAGGCCTGGTGCTCTAACCATTGGGAAACCGGGCTGTCTTGACACACTGGCTTCTTCTCTCCCTCCTTTTCTTCCTCCCTCCCTTTTCCCTTCCTTCTTTGCTCCCTTCCTTTCTTCCTCCCTTCCTTTCGCCCTGTGGTGGGCTGCAAGGACTTCATTGGGGGAGGGGGGGCTGCAATCTTCAAACTTTGTCAGGTGCAAACAGATAAGGTGTCCCTCTGTCCCCTGCTCTTTTCCTTTGCACTCCCTCTTTGCCTCTGTCTCTGTCTGTCT
>JAJPUD010033125.1:0-11530 GCA_023553655.1 Myrmecobius fasciatus
CATCCATTCCTATTAAAAACACTAGAGAGTATAGGAATAAATGGGCTTTTCCTTAAAATGATTAGTAGCATCTACTTAAAACCATCAGCAAGCGTCATATGTAATGGAGACAAACTAGAACCTTTCCCAATAAGATCAGGAGTGAAACAAGGCTGCCCACTGTCACCATTACTATTTAATATTGTATTAGAAATGTTAGCTTTGGCAATAAGAGAAGAAAAAGAGATAAAAGGAATTAGAGTATATAATGAAGAAACCAAATTATCACTCTTTGCAGATGACATGATGGTATACTTAGAGAACCCTAGAGACTCAACTAAAAAACTACTAGAAACAATTCACATCTTTAGTAAAGTTGCAGGATTCAAAATATATCCACATAAATCATCAGCATTCTTATATATTACTAACAAAGTTCAGCAGCAAGAGATAGAAAAAGAAATTCCATTCAGAATAACAGATGATAGCATAAAATATTTGGGAATCTATTTGCCAAGAGAATGTCAGAAAATATACGAACTAAACTACAAAACACTTTCAGCACAAATAAAATCAGACCTAGTCAATTGGAAAAACATTAAGTGCTCATGGGTAGGCCAAGAAAATATAATAAAAATGTCAATACTACCCAAACTAATTTATTTATTTAGCGCCATACCAATCAAACTCCCAAGAAATTATTTTAGAGATCTAGAAAAAATAGTAGCAAAGTTCATTTGGAAGAACAAAAGGTCAAGAATTTCAAGGGAATTAATGAAAAAAAAAGACAGATGAAGGTGGCCTTGCTGTACCAGATCTAAAACTATATTATAAAGCAGCGGTCATCAAAACCATTTGGTACTGGCTGAGAAATAGAGCAGTCGATCAGTGGCATAGGATAGGATATCAGGACAAGCTAGGTAATAATGTGAGCAATTTAATGTTTGATAAACCCAAAGACCCCAGCTTTTGGGATAAGTACTCACTATTCGGCAAAAACTGCTGGGAAAATTGGAAACTAGTGTGGAAGAAATTAAGGCTGGACCCACACCTAACACCGCACACCAAGATAAAATCTAAATGGGTTCATGATCTAGATATAAAGAGTGATATTATAACCAAACTAGAGGAACATAGGATAGTTTACCTCTCAGACCTGTGGAGATGGAATAAATTTATGTCCAAAGAAGATCTGGAACTCTTAAGTGAACCCCAGATAGATAATTTTGATTATATTAAATTAAAAAGTTTCTGTACAAACAAAACTAATGCAGACAAAATTAGGAGGGAATCATCAAATTGGGAAATCATCTTTACATTTAAGGGCTCTGATAAAGGTCTCATCTCTAAGATATATAGAGAATTGTCTCATATTTATAAGAATTCAAGCCATTGTCCAATTGATAAATGGTCAAAAGATATGAACAGACAATTTTCAGATGAGGAAATTAAAACTATTTATAATCATATGAAAAGGTGCTCCAAATCACTATTGATCAGAGAAATGCAAATTAAGACAACTCTGAGGTACCACTACACACCTGTCAGATTGGCTAAAATGACAGGAAAACATAAAGATAAATGTTGGAGAGGATGTGGGAAGACTGGGACACTGATACATTGTTGGTGGAACTGTGAACGGATCCAGCCATTCTGGAGAGCAATTTGGAGCTATGCTCAAAAAGTTATCCAACTATGCATACCCTTTGACCCAGCAGTGTTTCTATTGGGCTTATATCCCAAAGAAATCATAAGAGAAGGAAAGGGCCCCACATGTGCAAGAATGTTTGTGGCAGCTCTTTTTGTAGTGGCTAGAAACTGTAAACTGAATGGATGCCCATCAATTGGAGAGTGGCTGAATAAATTATGGTATATGAATGTTATGGAATATTATTGCTCTGTAAGAAACGACCAGCAGGACGATTTCTGAGAGGCCTGGAGAGACTTGCATGAACTAATGCTCAGTGAAGTGAGCAGAACCAAGAGATCATTATTCACGGCAACAACAATACTATATGAGGATCAGTTCTAATGGACATCACTCTCTTCAATAATGAAATGCTTCAAACCAGTTCCAATTGTTCAGTGAAGAGAGCCATATACACCCAGAGAGAGGGATGTGAAATGTGGACCACAACGTAACATTTTCATGTTCTCTATTGAGATTTGCTTGCATTGTATTTCCTTTATCAGATTATTCTTTCTTGTAGATATGATTTCTCCTGCACAAAAAATGATGCAATAACTATACATATATTCGATTTCTTAAGTATTCTAACATAATTATCATGTAGTGGATATCCTGCCATCTAGGGGAGGGGTGAAGTGTAGGGGGGAAAAATTTGTAACAGAAAGCTTTGTAAGGGTTAATGTTTAGGAATTGCCCGTACATGTTTTGCAAATAAAAAGTATTAATAAAAAAATAAAATAAAATAAAATAAAAAAGAAAAGAGAGACACAAACACACACAGACACACACACATAGACACACACACACACACACACACACACACACACAAACAGAGACAGAGGGAGAGGGGGGGAGAGAGAGAATAATAGACAACTCATTAGTAAGAGCAGAAATCTTTTCAACCAATGTAGCAACCCTACCTGTATCTAGTAAATTGATTGAAGTATAATTGGCACATTTATCCATATTTCCAATTCTAGAAATATCTTGGAGTCCCTGGGGAAAATTTAGCATTGTTCTTTCAAGTGACTTCCCCAATAGCTTGCCCCTAAGAATCACAACAAAGTCCATTTAAAACAATTCATGTTAGCCTTTCACAAAGAAGAAAGAAGAGGAGGAGGAGAAGCAGGAGGTGGAAGGAGGAGATTAAGAAGAACCAAGTTGCTATTATACTCTCTTAATTTATGAGACAGTCGGTAAGTGACTTTTAGATTCTCCTTTGCAAATCTTTACTTTATGCTAACCCCATAACTTTATGAAAACCCCAAGTGGAGTCACAAAGAGTCAGGACTGAAATAAGTGAACAATAACAAAGTGTTACAATTATGCTGTTATAAATGCTTTTTTCCCCACCATCAATAAAATAACTGACAGTGTACAAGAATTATACTCTGTGGTTAATAATTACAATAAAACCTCTTCTCACAAAAGTAGTATGTGGACAAATAAATGGAGGAGTCTTGGTACTACCATTCACTGACTGAAACCCTTCTTTGATCACCAATTTCCTTATATATAAAATGAATGAGTTACACTAGATGATCTCCACGATCACATTTAGATCAAAAACTTTGTGATTCTCATTGATTTTCTGAATACTATATAGGCATTTTCAGCAATCAATCAATTGCCAGGTGCTGCCTCAGCACTGGCACTAGGGAGCAATGCCACCATATTAATTTAGCAATAAGAAAGCAAAGGTCACCAGTCACAATCCCACAATTACAAGTGCTTATAGATACAAAGAATTTTTTCTCATGATTTTGCAAAAGTCTTGCAGATTCCTAAGCTCCAATCTGAGAATTATAATATCAGTGCTAATGCCTCAAATTTTTACAGGGTTTCAAGATTCCAAGGCATTTTCCCAACAACATTTTGATGAGTTGGTACACATATTATTATCCTTCTTTTGCAGACAAGGAAAGCTCTTCTAATAAGTAGTGAGTCCCAGATAAACATGAATTTATCCAGGAATCTTTTTCTCTTTCTATCATCTCTGTTTGGATGATCTCATCAAATTAGCCTCTCTGCTTTTTTTAATTTTTATTTTCTCCAGTTACATATAGAAACAACATTTTTGTTATACATGCATATTTTTGCATATTTTCTTATGAATCATGTCAGAAGAGAAAAATCAGAACAAAAGGGAAAAACCAGAAGAGGAAAAACAATGAAGAAAAGAAAAAAAGTGATCATAGCATGTATTGATTTACATTCGTCTCCATAGTTCTTTCTCTGTATTTGGATGGTGTTTTCCATCCAAAGTTTATTGGGATTGCCTTGGATCATTGAACTACTGAGAAGAAGCAAGTCCATATAGTTAATCATTGCACACTCTTGCTGTTATTTATATATAATGTTTTCCTAATTCTGCTTGTTTTGATCACTATTAATTTATGTAAATCTTTCCATGCCTTTCTAAAATCATCTTGTTCATCATCATTTTATAGAACAATAATATTCCATTACTTTCACATACTATAACTTAGTAAGCCAATCCACAACTGATGGACATCTACTTATTTTTAAATTCTTTGCCATTACAAAATAGCTGAATTAACCTCTCTTTGCAGAATACCCTCAGATTTACATAACTAGCCTTGATCTCTTTCCTAAACTCATGCTCCAGAGATCACCAACTTACCTAAAGTACATTTCTATCTGGATATCCAGAGTGCATGTCAGGCTCAATTTGTTTGAAATGGAGCTCATTAGCTTCTCCCAAGCTGTCCAAACTTCCCTGCTTCTTTTGAGGCCATAGCCACTTAAGTTTCTGACCTTTCTTCAACAACTCATGATCTGTACAACCCTGCTGTGTCATCCAATCACTTATTGTGTCTTGTCTGCTTTACTTCTCTCACATCTTTCACATCTATCACCACTCACAGAGCCGCCATTCTTATTTGAAGTTTCATAACCTTTGCTGGAATAATACAAAAGCCTCCTATTTGATCCTCTTCCCTCCAGGCTCTCTGATCTCTAATCAATTCTTCTCACAGATGCCAAAATAGACTTTGTAAAGTGTACATTTGACCTTCTTACTCAAGACACTTTAATGGCTGCCCATTTTTCTAGAATAAAAGACAAACTTCTATATTTAGCAATTGATGTCTTTCATAAAAAGATATGTCAGTTACTCCTGCTCATTCTGGTCCAGAAAAAAACTGGCTTATTTTCTATTTCCTAACCCCAATATTCTATCTCTTGCTTTCATGTCTTAGTGCTTGATAAATGCCGCCCCCCCATTCAAATCCCAGTCTTCTAGTCTTAGATTTCTTTAAATCCATCAAGGTTCATCTCTGATGACACCTTTTAGAACAAACCTTTCTTTCTTTTTAATAATTTTTTTTTCAAAACATATGCATGGATAATTTGACACATTGGCCCTTGCATAACCTTGTGTTTCAGATTTTCTCCTCCTTCCCCCCAGATGGCAAGTAATTCAATATACATTAAACATGTTAAAATATATGTTAAATCCAATATGTATAAAGATATTTATATAATTCTCTTGTTGCACAAGAAAAATCAGATAAAAAAAGAAAGAAAATGAGTAAGAAAACAAAATGCAAGTGAACAACAAAAAGAGTAAGAATGTTATGTTGTGATCCACACTCAGTTACCATAGTCCTCTCTCTGAGTGTAGTTGGCTCTCTTCATTACAAGATCATTGGAACTGCTATCAATCATCTCATTTTTGGAAAGAGTCATGTTTATCAGAATTGATTGAATTCTTCTATATTTGAGTCAATTCTCTATATATTTTAAAAATGAGCCTAAAGACTCATATTTATAGGAATTCAAAGCATTCTCCAATTGATAAGTGGTCAAAGGATATGAGCAGACCATTTTCAAATGAAATTGAAACTATTTCTAATCACATGAAAAGGTGCTCCAAATCACTATTGATCAGAGAAATGCAAATTAAGACAACTCTGAGATACCACTACACACCTGTCAGATTGGCTAAGGTGACAGGGAAAGACAATGACAAATGCTGAAGGGGATGTGGGAAAACTGGGACACTGATACATTGTTGATGGAGTTGTGAACAGATCCAGCCATTCTGGACAGCAATTCAGAACTATGTTCAAAAAATTAGCAAACTGTGCATACCCTTCAATCCAGCAGTGTTTCTACTGGGCCTATATTCCAAAGAGATCTTAAAGGAGGGAAAGAGCCCCACGTGTGCAAAAATATTTGTGGCAGCCCTTTTCATAGTAGCAAGAAGCTGGAAATTGAATGGATGACCATCAATTAGAGAATGGCTGAATAAGTTATAGTATATGAATGTTATGGAATATTATTGTTCTGTAAGAAATGATCAGGAAGATGATTTTACAAAGACCTGGAGAGACTTACATGAATTGATGCAAAGAGAAATGGGCAGAACTAGGAGATCATTGTACACAGCAACAAGACTATAAAATAATCAATTCTGATAGACGTGGTTCTCTTCAACAATGATGTGATTCAAACCAGTTCCTATTGTTCAGTGATGAAGGCCTAAGGGAACTGAGTGTGAACCACAACACAGCATTTTAATGCTTTCTATGAATATTTCCCTGCATTTTGTTTTCCTTCTTAGGTTTTTTTTCTCTCTTTCTAGATTGGATGTTTCTTGTGCAGTAAGAGAACTGTATAGATATGTATACATATATTGGATTTGTCATATAAATTAACATATTTAGCATGTATTAGATTACCTGTCATCTAGGGGTGGGGGTGGGGGGAAGGAGGGGAAAAGCTTGGAACAAAAAAAAGTTTTGCAAAGGTCAATGTAGAAAAATCACTCATACGTTTTGTAAAGAAAAAGCTTTTAATAAAAAAAGAAAGAAATGAGACCTTTATCAGAACCCTTAAATGTAAAAATGATTTCCCAATTTATAGCTTCCCTTCTGATCTTGTCTGCATTAGTTTTGTTTGTAAAAAATTTAACTTAATATAATCAAAAGTAACTATCTGGTGTTCACTTATGAGTTCCAGTTCTTTGGACACAGATTCCTTCCTCCTCCACAGATCTGAGAGGTAAACTATCCTATGTTCCTCTAATTTGCTTATATTATCACTCTTTATATCTAAATCATGAACCCATTTAGATCTTGCCTTGGTATGTGGTGTTAGGTGTGGGTTGAGCCCTGATTTCTTCCATACCAATTTCCAATTTTTCCGGCAGTTTTTGTCAATTTTGATATTATTCTTTTGTGCCCAAAGTATAGCTAGTCTGGATCATGGACAAAATAGTCCCTATTTTTTCAGGAGTACTTTTTGAAAAAAAAAAGCAAGGGGTGAGGCTTTTTCCCTCTTAAATTGATCCATGAAGAGATCATATGAAGGAAGAAGTTGGCAGACAGTTCTTCCTTCCATTAGGCAGAGGAGAAAGGAAACAGGAAGATGTTTTTTTCAGACTCCACTGAGCAGGGACTCTTTCTGATGAACCAATAGGTATTTTCCTAGGTTAAGACTGCAGTTACCCTCCCATACTTGACAGATGTCTAGAGAAGAAAAAGATTTCTTGGAATAAAGATAGAAATCAAGCTGACGGAGCCAAGAGTTTGATTTCTATGGATTCTTTTGGCACCTTTAATATTTTGCACCAGAACAAGGGTGTGTGTGAATATGTATATGTGTGCCTATCTACGCTATACATGTTTACCTGCATTCTTCTACCTATATTGTACAAAGTCTAGAACTGGTTTAGGGGTGAGTCATCAGTTCAATCTTGGGCCAAATTTTGAAGTGCAGTAATGGGACCCAGGGCAATGAGCAATGGGAAAGAGGCGCCCAGGAGGGAGATCAGACCCTTAGATAATTCCCATTTCTATTAACAGGTTAGAGTTTACAAAGCCCCATCCTTTACAAAATTAGGAAGTATTGCTGGTGTTCAATTATTTTAAGGTCCATCATATGGAAAGGTGACGAGACTAGTTCTTTTTGACATTAGCGAGCAAGCTAGAAGATGACAAATGGAAATTTAAGGTTTGATACGGGAAAATTCCTAACAATTAGGACCATATAAAACCAAAATTATTTGACCAGATAAGTTGTCCCTGACAAAAGTTATATAAGCAAAGACTGGATAATCACTCACTAGATGATTTATACAGGGGATTCTTTTTTTTTTAAGCTTTTTATTTGTATAACATATGTATGGGTAGTTCCTCAGCATTGATCTTTACAAAGCTTTCTGTTACAAATTTTACCCACAGTCCCCTCCACTCCCCTAGATGGTAGGAAGTCCATTACATGTTAATAATGTTGAAATACTTGACAGGTTGTGCAAGAAAAATCCTATCTACAAGAAAAAAAAAGAACAGAGAAAAGAAACACAATGCAAGCAAACATCAATCAAGAGCATGAAAATGTTATGTTATGGTCCATATTTCATATCCCTCTCTCTGGGTGTATATGGTTTTCTTAACTGAACAATTGGAACTGGTTTGAGACAATTCTTTGTTGCAGAGAGCCGTGTCCATCAGAATTGATCATCATGTAATATTGCTGTTGCTGTGTATAATGATCTCCTGGTTCTGCTCACTTCACTGAGCATCAGTTCATGCAAGTCTCTCCAGGCCTCTCTGAAATCGTCCTGCTGGTCGATTCTTACAGAGCAATAATATTCCATAATATTCATGTACCATAATTTATTCAGCCACTCTCCAATTGATGGGCATCCTTTCAATTTCCAGTTTCTTTCCACTACAAAAAGGGCTGCCACAAACATTCTTGCACATGTGGGTCCCTTTCCCTCCTCTAAGATCTCTTTGGGATATAGGCCCAATAAAAACACTGCTGGGTCAAAGGGTATGCACAGTTTGATAACTTTTTGAGCATAGCTCCAAATTGCTCTCCAGAATGGTTGGATCCGTTCACAGTTCCACCAACAATGTATTAGTATCCCAGGTTTCCCACATCCCCTCCAGCATTCATCATTTTCTTTTCCTGTCATTTTAGCCAATCTGACAGGTGTGTAGTGGTACCTCAGGGTTGTCTTAATTTGCATTTCTCTGATCAATAGTGATTTGGAACAACTTTTCATATGACTAGAGATGGTTTTAATTTCATCATCTGAAAATTGTCTGTTCGTATCCCTTGACTACTTATCTATTGAAGAGTAGCTTGAATTCTTATAAATATGAGACAATTCTCTATATATTTTAGAAATGAGGCCTTTATTGGAACCATTAAATGTAAAGATGATTTCACAATTTGATGCTTCCCTCCTAATCCTTTCTGCATTAGTTTTTTTGTACAGAAACTTTTTAATTTAATATAATCAAAATTATCTATTTGGTGTTCAATTAAGAGTTCCAGGTCGTCTTTGGACATAAATTTATTCTATCTCCACAGGTCTGAGAGGTAAACTATACTACGTTCCTCTAATTTGCTTACAATATCACTCTTTATATCTAGATCATGAACCCATTTAGATCTTACCTTGGTATGTGGTGTTAGGTGTGGGTCAAGCCCTAATTTCTTCCACACTAGTTTCCAATTTTCCCAGCAGTTTTTGCCGAATAGTGAGTACTTATCCCAAAAGCTGGGGTCTTTGGGTTTATCAAACACTAAATTGTTAAAGTTATTGCCTAGATTGTCCTGATATCCTATCTTATGCCATTGATCGGCTGTTCTATTTCTCAGCCAGTACCAAATGGTTTTGATGACTACTGCTTTATAATATAGTTTTAGATCTGGTACAGCAAGGCCACCTTCATCTGCCTTTTTTTTCATTAATTCCCTTGAAATTCTTGACCTTTTGTTCTTCCAAATGAACTTTGCTATTATTTTTTCTAGATCTGTAAAATGATTTCTTGGGAGTTTGATTGGTATGGCACTAAATAAGTAGATTAGTTTGGGTAGTATTGTCATTTTTATTGTGTTCACTCTGCCTACCCATGAGCACTTTAATGGTTTTCCAATTGATTAGGTCTGATTTTATTTGTGTGGAAAGTGTTCTGTAGTTTAGTTTGTATAGTTTCTTACTTTTCCTTGGCAGATAGATTCCCAAATATTTTATCCTATCATCTGTTATTTGAAATGCAATTTCTTTTTGTATCTCTTGCTGCTGAACTTTGTTGGTAATATATAAAAATGCTGATGACTTATGTGGATTTATTTTGAGTCCTGCAACTTTACTAAAGTTGTGAATTGTTTTTTTTTTTTTTTTTTAAATTTTTATTTTATTTGCATAACATATGTGTGGGTAATTCTTCAACAATAACCCTTACATAGCTTTCCGTTACAAATTTTCCCCCCAACTCCCCACCCCTCCCCTAGATGGCAGGATATCCACTACATGTTAATTATGTTAAAATATTGGCAAATCGAATATATGTATACATATTTCCAAACTTATCATTGGTGTGCAAGAAAAATCTTATCTACACAAACGATATATCAGATAAAGGAAACACAATGTAAGCAAACATCAATCAAGGAGTATGAGAATGTTATGTTGTGGTCCACATTTCGCATCCCTCTCTCTGGGTGTATATGGCTTTCTTCAGTGAACAATTGGAGGTGGTTTGAAACATTTCATTGTTGAAGAGAGCCATGTCCATCAGAATTGATCGTCATATAGTACTGTTGTTGCCGTGTATAATGATCTCCTGGTTCTGCTCATTTCACTCAGCATCAGTTCATGTAAGTCTCTCCAGGCCTCTCTGAAATCATCTTGCTGGTCATTTCTTACAGAACAATAATATTCCATAACATTCATATACCATAATTTATTCAGCCATTCTCCAATTGAAGGGCATCTATTCAATTTCCAGTTTCTAGCCACTACAAAAAGGGCTGCCACAAACATTCTTGCACATGTGGGGCCTTTTCCTTCCTTTATGATTTCTTTGGGATATAAGCCCAATAGAAATGCTGCTGGGTCAAAGGGTATGCACAGTTTGATAACTTTTTGAGCATAGCTCCAAATTGTTCTCCAGAATGGCTGTATCCGTTCACAGCTCCACCAACAATGCATCAGTGTCCCAGCCCTCCCACAACCCCTCCAACATTCATCATTAACTTTTCCTGTCATTTTAGCCAATCTGACAGGTGTGAAGTGGTATCTCAGGGTTGTCTTGATTTGCATTTCTCTGATCAATAGTGATTTGGAGCACCTTTTCATATGACTATAAATAGTTTTAATTTCATCCTCTGAAAATTGTCTGTTCATATCCTTTGACCATTTATTGATTGGAGAATGGCTTGAATTTTTATAAATATGAGACAATTCTCTATATATTTTAGAGATGAGACCTTTATCAGAACCCTTAAATGTAAAGATGATTTCCCAATTTATTGCTTCCCTCCTAATCTTGTCTGCATTGATTTTGTTTGTACAAAAACTTTTTAACTTAATATAGTCAAAGTTATCTATCTGGTTTTCAATTAAAAGTTCCAGTTCTTCTTTGGACATAAATTTATTCCATCTCCACAGGTCTGAGAGGTAAACTATATTATGTTCCTCTAACTTGTTTACAAAATCACTCTTTATATCCAGATCATGAACCCATTTAGATCTTATCTTGGTATGTGGTGTTAGATGTGGGTCAAGCCCTAATTTCTTCCACACTAGTTTCCAGTTTTCCCAGCAGTTTTTGTCAAATAGTGAATACTTATCCCAAAAGCTGGGGTCTTTGGGTTTATCAAAAACCAAATTGCTATAGTTATTGCCTAGTTTGTCTTGTGATTCTATCCTATTCCACTGATCGACTACTCTATTTCTTAGCCAGTACCAAATGGTTTTGATGACCGCTGCTTTATAATATAGTTTTAGATCTGGTACAGCAAGTCCACCGTTGTGAATTGTTTCTAATAGTTTTTTAGTTGAGTCTCTAGGGTTCTCTAAGTATACCATCATGT
>JAJPUD010033126.1:0-11530 GCA_023553655.1 Myrmecobius fasciatus
CTAGGAATTTGTGTGCTATTGCACTTGGTGCATATATATTTAGTATAGATATTGCTACATTATCTATGGTACCCTTTAATAAAATATAGTTTCCTTCCTTATCTCTTTTGATTAGATCTATCTTGGCTTTTACTTGATCTGAGATAAGGATTGCTACCCCTGCTTTTTTTTGTTCACCTGAAGCATAATAGGTCCTGCTCCAGCCTTTTACCTTCATCCTATATGTGTCACTATGTTTTAGATGTGTTTCTTGTAGACAACATATTGTGGGATTCTGGTTGTTAATCCAGTCTGATATCCACTTCCGCTTTATGGGAGAGTTCATCCCATTCACATTCACAGTTAGAATAACTAATTCTTTATTTCCTACCATCTTATTTACCCAAGTTATGTTTTCCCCTTTCCTTTAGTGCTTTTCTTACACAATTCTAGATTGTTTTCTAGAATTGTTGAATGATATAACTTCACTAACAAAATATTAGTATGTCTGTCTCCCCATAGCTATGCAATGTTGATTACTTCTGTTACATTATTTTTTTTTTTACCAATTTTATTTGTGAGGTGAAATTTCTGAATTGTTTTAACCTGTACTTTTATTAGTGATTTGGAGCACTTTCCCCTTATAATTGTTCATTGTTTGCATTGTTCCATTAGATATCTCTTCATAGCCTTTTACTGTAGTGTGGTACAGTGAAAAAGTGGTCACTGGATATAGAGTAAAAGGATTTCTCTTCAACTCTAGTTTTTATTTCTTATTATCTGTTACTTTGTTGTGATTGTATTATGTGATACTGGGTATATTACACATCTACACACACATCCACACCCACATGCCTATATAATAAATCCTTACCTGTGAGGATCATATTCCTAGAAAATGGCCCAGAAGTCAGAAATGGGAATGATGTTATATTGAACCTGTGAGAAATAGGGGATTAAGTTTCTTTTGCAGATATTGATGAAAATACACTTTTCTGCATCCAATTCTTTATAACAAAACATTACTTCTGATAATATGAACTTTTCCTAACATAGTAGCTATGAAATAACCCATAAGATACAGTATACAAAATAAAATGGCAACACATAAAACATTTTTTCTCTTTCTTAATCTTCTAGAATTCTGTGACCTTTTGTACTAACATCTTAGTAAAAGAAAAAAATGATTTTTAGACAATATTCACTTTTCATAATACATGAAATCTCTAGTACTGTATACTGTACAACACATAAAAAGTCTTAAAACAAAAACCATTTTAAAACCTGAATCTTATCTTCCATTGTGTCGAATATTGATACGAGGACATTGCAAAGTATACTATACTGGCTTGCGCCATCTGAAAACCAAGGGAGAGGTTGCTGGGACTTTAGTTGTTGTAGTCATAATCTTAGATAGATATTAATATTAGCTCCAACACTGTCTTCCATGCCATAAGAGATTGAAGGTGGAGACAAACCAGCTTGAGATAATCTGTCAGCAATGTCTACTGCATATGCCATCTGAGATCCTTCAGAGTCTCCCAGGAGACAGCAACTGCTGATATTCCATCATGAAGTTTTTCTAACACCTTTATTTTCTCACTAAGCCACATCACTGACTTTGAAATCTTGGGTTTACATCCCAATGGATTTTCACTATTCTTTAGGGACATAATTGTAATTCAGAATTTGAATTTTAAAAGCAAACAAACATATTCATTCAATGCACAGGGAACTCTTTGCCCTACAATGGTAAGATGAATAAGACCATGAAGTGGCTAGTAGGCATGCCATCTTTCATTTTTTTCTCTGTATATAGGTACAATGTGTGAGGTTGCTAACATGAAAGTGAAAATATAAAATCACCTGAATGCTTAAAATCATGAAAGTCATACATGATTTTGAATATTTACTATATCTTTATATCTACAACTATGTGCACACAAATTCTTTGCTATTCTCATTAAAATAACTTAAGTTCTTCAAATCTATTTTATGAACAATATATTCAATTCTCTAATTTCCTTTTTTGCTTACCTGTTATGTTATTCAAAATCTAAAAGAAGACTATTATAATCTATAAATATTGTCTTACTTTCTAGGTTTAAAATAATTTATTTAGTTTTTGATTTAAATAAAATAGATGATTTATTATTTGGTATATGCATATACTTAATATTTATAATATTTAATATTTTAAAATATAATTTAATTTTTTCTATTTGTCTTTTTAATATTTTTCTGTTAGTGCTCTATCTGAAATCATGATTGTAACTTTTGCTCTTTTGCGATTGCCTGAAACATAATAAGCTTTGATTGGGCTCCGGAATTTCACTCTAAATGATTTAAATGCATTTATTGTATGCAGCAAATATATGTTTGTTTTCTTATACACTCTATTCTTTTCTATTTTAGTGGAGGGTTTTATTCATCCATATTTTAATTTATTGTTGTTAAGTTTACATTTTCTTTCATTAAATTCTTTCATATTAATTTATTTTCTCTTTTGTTAAAGCAATATTATCTCCCCATGGTTGTCTCTCTTTCTTATTCTGTTCTTTTTCCTTCCTTTTTCTACTTTGTATAAGATGAATACTTCCCTATTCTCACTTGCCTCCTGTCACTCTATCTTTTAGTTCGAATAACATTTATATAGGTGCCCTTTCTAAAACAAAACAAAACAAAACAAAAAAAGAACTTGTCACTTTAATTCATTCTTTTCCTAATGGAGCACTCCACAATCTTTTCTCCCGTTTATGAATTTTGCAATTAAGAATATTTTCCTATTCTCTCCATGACATTTATTCAAATTTGGATATCTGGGAGACCAAAGCTATGCTTCTGCATCTATCTAGCTTGACTATTAGTGTAATTTTGGATCTCTTCCATGTCTTGCTTTCTTCTTTTTGTTTCTTTGAATTTTTTTCCTTCAATAATAAATAATAAATTTCCTTCAGTAATAAATATTACTTCTTATTGGAAGCAATGAAGTAGAAGAAATCCTCTATCTAGAATCAGGGGACAAAGATGACCTCCTCATCTATCACCTCACTCACTAGCTTCAGATTTGAGCAAAAGTTCACTCTTCGCTTGTGTGGTAAGTGTTCCTGAGAAGCCTAGCCACAGCCTCAAAAGGAGATATTTCTGAATTATCCAGTATTCCAAAATGGAATCTAATTTGAAGACTCATATACCTTTTTCCCTCCTGGGAAATGTACCATCCCATGAACATTCCCTTGGCATCAGTGGGAATCAGCTTTATTTCTTTTTTTCTCTTTCATATTTCAGATTTTGTACCTACTCACAGTGTTTTCTTCCTGCTCTTTCAATGCTTACTGGGGAGACTGAAAGACTAAAAGACTACATCTTTATCTTTTTTAATCAATAGTGAATAGTTTTTGATGATAGTGTTTTATAATCACCTTTCTTACCCAGGTCAGTCAGGAAGACTCACATTAGAGAAGGCATTTTATATTTCATTCAAAGATGTGCTGGAACTAGATCTCCTAGACTCTTGAAAGCCCGTTCTGAAAATTTCAGTATGAACTTTTATAGCACAGAAATAAGCAATTGCTATAAACCTGGGATTTATTTATTCTTTTGTTAATTATATTTAAGAAAGTGTTAATAATGCAGATTAAAATTTAAAGTGTGTTCACTTTCTTTTTATTTTATTGTTGAGATACTTTTTGTTAAACATTTACCAGCACACTTCTGACTTGCTCTAAAAATATTGCTTGAGCTCAGCCAGAGCTCAGACAGAGGAGAGTAGAAAGCTCAAGGTAGAAAATCAACCAGATTGGGAGCCTGATGATTGTAAGCTAATGATGATGATGATAATAACTGATATTTATGTAAGACTTTAAGATTCACAAAATGCTTTACATCCATTGTCTGATTTGAGCTTTGAGACACTTTTTTGTTCACCTCAACCTGAATGATCCCTAGCTTTCTTCCTCAATTCTTCACTTGAAAGACAGTATTTTGTGCATTTCCATATGCATAGATGAATAATTTCTATTTCCAGAAATTTTAATTTTATACTTGTCCATTCCCTCATCCTAATTCTTTTTACTCTTTTTAGATATCTCCAAATATGATTTCTTTCTCTCTGAATAACCTTCTGAATAATAAATAAAAGCAAAGACACAATAAACTGTCTAACACGAAAGCATAGGTACAGTTATTTATTTTTTCACCTTTTTTCCTATATATACTTGTTTCTGTTTTATATATCATTTTGAAGATTATTTTCTATCAATGTCTTTTCTACTTCCAGTTTCTTTCTCTTTATTATAATGTTGTTCTTTGTTGTTGTTGTTGTTGTTGTTGAGGCAATTGGAGTTAAGTGACTTGCCCAGGATCACACAGCTAGGAAATGTTAAGTGTCTGAGGTCAAATTTGAATTCAGGTCCTCCTGACTTCAGGGCTGGTGCTCTATCCACTGCATCAATTAGCTGCCTCTATTATAATTTTAAATTTTTATTTTTATATCTTCCCATTATATAATGAAAAGGAAAAAAGAAACCTTACATAATAAAAATTCATGATCAAACAAAACAAATTTCCACATTGGCAATGTACAGAACTGTATGTATCCTTCTAAATTTTGAGTTCATCACCTTTTCAGATGGAGGTAAGTAGTGTATTTCATTCTCCTTCCTTTGGAGTCATGATTTATCATTGCATCTTTTAAAATTTTAAGGTCTTTCAAAATAATTTTTTTCTTTGTAATGCTATAATTTTTGTCTTTATGTAATTTTTTCCTTAATACTGCTCATTTCAGACTTTATCACTTCATGGAAATTTTTGACATTCCCCTGAAAATATTTCATCATTTCTCAAGGTATAATAATATTTTGTTATGTCAATATACCATTATATAGCCATTCCCTCCATTGTGGTCTTGCTCTTAGTTTCCAGTATGAATAACTGTGCAAATAGGTTATTAGTATTTATACATAGTATACATCAGTATTTATACATTTATACATGTGTATACCCACATATACATTTATTGATATGGTCCTTTTCCTATTTCTTTGATCTTTTTGGTGAATAGTTTGTCAAAGTCGTATGGGTAGGTTAAAAGGCACACACAGTTCAGTGACTTTTGGGTAGTTTTCAAAGTTAGTTGCTTTCCAGAATTATTGGATCAATTCAAAGCTCCATCAACAATGCATCAATGTTCCTGCTGTCCTGAAACTCATTGAATATTTGCTATGTTTCTCTTTTTCCATCTTTGCCAATCTTACAGATATGAAAGCTTTGTGTTTCTTTAATTTGTGCTTTTCAATTATTAGTGATTTGTAGAATTTTTTTCAAGTAATTGATAATAGGTAGGATTCCTTTCTTTGAAAACTGCCTATTTATATCCCTTGACTCACTTATTAGGAAATGATGCCTAAATAAATTTGAACAAATTTCTTATATATCTTAAATAAGAGAGCTTTATCAGAGAAGTTTGTTACAAAGATTTTTTTCCCCTGGACTATGTGGTTCCTTCTAATTTTAACTATATTAGGACTGTTTGTGCAAAAACATTTTATTTTTCTGACATTGAAATTATTTTATCTTCTATTTTATCTTCTGTCTTTTTCTCTATCCTTTCTTTTATTTTGACCTCTTCTTCTATCCATGTATGTTAAATGCTATTTCTTCCTTGTTTTGCAAAGATTATACTTGTATAAACATGTATACGTATGTTTATGTATAAGTTTATGGACATATGTATATATGACATACATAACACACACATATGCATTTTGAGTTTATCTTGCCATGCTGTGGGGGATATTTGCCAAGGTGCTTTTTGACCTCAATATTTTTTTTAAAGAAGAGCTCAGATTCCTTCCATTTCCTCAAAGTTTATTCTTCAAAACTGATGATTACACTCTACTTTTTATTTTGTTTTTATTTTTTAAATTTCATTAAATATTTTTATTTACAAAACATATGCATGTATAATTTTTCAATATTGACTCTTGCTAAATTCTTCTTTTTAGAATGTTATTTTAAGAGTGAAAACAAGGAATTTGTAAGTTAATTTCATTTATTCCATATTTATTAATTGATTGGAATCTTTTTCATGATTTTTTCCCTTAAAAATACACATACACAAATTCCGGTTCAGTTTTCTGTGAAGAACTTTCTGTAATGATTTCTTTGCTCTTTTTTATTTTGACTGGTTGTTGCTATTGTTTTACATAGTATCTTTGTGGCTGGTTTCAAAGGATGAAGGAGAGCTGGACTTAGCCACAAGCTCTTAAATAGACATTTTTGTGTATATTATTTTATTTATTATGAATGTAGTTCTCTTGGCTTTATTTTCTTTCCTCTGTACCAATGCTCCTACAAATCTTTCAATATTTCTTTGATTTTTTCACATTTTTTCATTTCTTCCTCCCTCCCAACCTCCCTCCCTCCCTCCCTCCCTTCCTCCCTCCTTCCCTTCCTTCCTTCCTCCCTTCCTTCCTTCCTTCCTTCCTTCCTTCCTTCCTTTCTTCCTTCCTTTCCTTCCTTTCTTTTTTTCTTTCTTTTCTTTCTTTCTTTCCAGAGGCAATTGGGATTAAGTGACTTGCCCAGAGCACATAGCTAGGAAGTGTGAAGTTTTGATTTGTTAAGTTAAGTTAAATTGATAAGGTAAGATTTGAACTCAGGTCCTCCTGACTTCAGGGCTGGTGCTCTAACCACTGTGCCACCTAGCTGCCCACATTTTTTCATTTCTCATGGTGAAATAGTATGATATTAGCAGAACACACACATATATGTTATAATACACACAATATATACACATATATGTACACACATATATCCTACAGCATGTATGGTATTTATACAACATATTTAGTACATATACTTTATATTATATAAATATATGCATGTATATATGTGCAATATAATATATACATATATGTATATATGTTAAACACTATATACATTACACACACTAGTATATATTATGTATATATACACATATACACTGTACAATACGGTACTATATTATATGCAGTACACATATATACACACTCTCCAAAGGAGGAATCATTAAAGAATTTGAATACAGATCTTGACAAAGGAGTTTCTATATTGTTCCATGATTGGCCATTATCAGTGGATGATTTTGGAAAAAGGAGAGGTTGTTTAGGGCAGGATAACAAGTGTGTGTGTGCGTGTGTTTGTGTGTGTGTGTGTGTGTGTGTATGTGTGTGTGTGTGTGTGTTTAAGTTGGAATTAAAAACACAAACTTTCTTTTAGCATTTTTTGTGAAGATTTAACTTTACAGCTTCAATATCTATTTTTGGGGCACCATTGACATCATTAAATACAAAGTGGAGTGTTGTTATAACAATCAAGGAGTTAAGTTTGGTGTGTGCCTAGAGCAATTGGAGTAAGTCTAGGAAAGAATCAGCTTAGATCCAAGGATTTAAAGACTTAAAAAATGTATGTGGTATATTAAGGAAAGTATGAGTACTACTTAGTGGGAAGTGGATGAGGAAGGATGGTAGAGATATATCTAGGTACAATGGAGATTGGAATAGGAATGAAAGAGAAGGTGGTTAAAATGATAACTATTGTTGGGGGATAAAGAAAATTTGGAATCTGGAGAGATGAGGGAAAATATGAGTCTAGTAAAAAAAAAAACTGATACAGTAAAATGTGTTTGGATAGGATACAAACCTTTTGGATACACAAAGCTTTTTTTGAAATGAATGAATGAATACATTAAAAATTATTAATTGCTATATGCTAGCACAACTGCTGGAAATACAAAGACAAAAATAAAGATAGCACCCAGTCTCAAAGAACTCATATTTTACTAGGAGAGTAATAGGAAGAGAATAATTGTCTTATTTTAGAGAGCTACAAGTAAAACCAATGAGAAATAGATTGACATATTCTCCAAGAGCAATGTCATAATTTTACTTGAAACACTAGAAAGGTATGTATGTACCTTTCTGAGTTCATCTGAGTTCAGATGAAAGAGTTAAGTTTCTCAAGCATGGTTTCTCAAGCATGAAGGATTTTGAATTTGTAAATGTGGAGCAGATTTAATGAAGATAACAGAAAAGTAAGCAGCATACTTATTATTTCCAATCAGATCCAAATCCAATAAGCATTTATTAAGCATCTGTTATGTGCTAGCCATTGTGCTAAGTTCTGAGAATACAATTAATAAAAAAGAAAGACAGTCTCTGCCATCATGGATCTTATAATCTAATGTGGAGGAATGGGGAAGAAAAAACATAAAAAGAAACAGGAAAGATGCAGGGGGCCATCAGGGTGTACTGCTATGAGAGCATTTTTTTGTATGGAGTTGAAAATAGAGAAGCACATGTAGATTAGAGTGAAAGCTGTCCATTTATATTACATTAATCTGAAGGACCATAGAATTAGAGAGAGAGAGAGAGAGAGAGACAGAGAGAGAGAGAGAGAGAGACAGAGAGAGAGAGAGACAGAGAGACAGAGAGACAGAGAGACACAGACACAGACACAGAGAGACAGAGACAGAGACAGAGACAAAGACAGAGATAGGGACAGAGAGAAAGAGACACAGAGAGAGACACAGAGAGGAAAAACACAGAGACAGACAGACAGACAGATGGAAAGAGAGACAGAGACAGAGAAACAGAGAGTCAGAGAGAGGCAGAGAGACAGAGAGAGACAGGGACAGAGAGAGACAAGGACAGAGAAACAGAGAGAAATAGGGAGGGAGGGAGAGAAGGAGAGAAAGAGGGAAAAAGGGAAAGAGAAAGAGACACAGAGAGACAGAGAGAGAGTAGGGGAAGGAAAGAGAGACAGAGAGACAAAGACAGAAGCAGAGTCAGATAAAGAGAGACAACAGATAGAGACACAGAGAATGACAGAGACTTATACAGAAGAGAGAAAGATTCAGAGAGGCAGAGTGAATATTTCTGATACTTTTTTTTTTTGAAGTAGATGAACAGATGCAATGGTGTCAATAAGATAGCAATAAGGACATTCACAGATTGATACAAATGAATGAAGTGAACATTTAAAACCAAGAGGTGTTTAGTGATTTTCTAAGAATAGGGTGTGGCGCACTGAGTAATGAATATGCCCACTCTTCACCCCTGGCCAATTTGTTCTTAGGAATGAGCAAAAGAATGGTTGTTACTCAAAATGACATGGAGTGAAATGTGTACAAGAAAAAATAGGTATTCTGTGAGTGTCAGAAGAGAAAAGTATTTATATTGAAGAGGATCTTGTTGATAACAGAGGTTCAGGGTTCAGGGGGCACAGCAGAAGAGCTGGCCAAAGGAAGATAGAGACTGAGAAGGGGATAGGCTGGATCAGATAGGAGTAAGATAGAGTCTAGAGATAGCTGGGACAGTTTCTTCTCCAAAACTCCTGGAAGATTTTGACGTAAATCTCAGGTATTAGAGGATAGGAGGTAGAAATTTTTTTGATTAAAGCTTTTTATTTTCAAAACATATGCACATATAATTTTAAACATTCACCTTTATAAAACCTTGTGGTCCAATTTTTTTCTTCCCTTCCCCTCCTCACCTCCCCTAGATGACAAGTAATCCAGTATGTGAAACATGCAATTCTTCTATACACATTTCCACAATTATCACTCTGCAGGAAAAAAAAATGAGAAAGAAAAACAAAATGCAAGCAAATAACAATAAAAAAGGCAAAAATGCTATGTTATAATTCACACTCCATCTCCTCAGTCCTCTGTCTGGGTGTAGATGGCTCTCTTTCATCATGAGACCATTGGAACTGGTCTGAATCAAAATTTGTTATCCAGAAGGGCACAAGAGTATTAAATCTAGAAAAGTGTATAGATAAAATTAATCCCAAGTCTCTACACAAATCTGGTCTGAAGGTGACTCTACCTATGCAGTCTATCTGTAAAGCACTCTCAAGTAGTTGTTATGGCAGACAATACTTCAGTGGTAGTAAAAGTCCATCTGACAGAGGGAAAGGGCTGTGGTTACTATTTATGCTATATCTATTTCCATATTAAGCTTCTTCAGCTGATCAGAAACGAGTAGGCAAATCATAATAGTTATTAGGAAAATTTTAGGGCAAGCACAGAATATCTGTGAACAAGACAGGAGATGTGGCATAGTGGTGGATTAAGAACTGACTTACTGATAAAATAGAGAGTATTAATTAATGGAACCATATTCATTTGGAGGCAGAAATATAGAGTCTGGAACTCTACCCTGCCTTTGTGTTGTTCAACTGTATTATCTAGCACATACATAAAAGTCCAGATATTTTGCTTATGAAATTTATAATTTGACAAATTTACAAATGATTAAGAACTAAAAGAGATGACAAAACATGATAAATAAGTTTCAACATCCCAAAATTTGTTGATAGACTGAAGCAGATAGGATGAAATTTTTTTTTTAATTTTTATTTTATTTGCATAACATATGTGTGGGTAATTCTTCAACAATAACCCTTACATAGCTTTCCGTTACAAATTTTTCCCCCAACTCCCCACCCCTCCCCTAGATGGCAGGATATCCACTACATGTTAATTATGTTAAAATATTGGCAAATCGAATATATGTATACATATTTCCAAACTTATCATTGGTGTGCAAGAAAAATCTTATCTACACAAACGATATATCAGATAAAGGAAACACAATGTAAGCAAACATCAATCAAGGAGTATGAGAATGTTATGTTGTGGTCCACATTTCTCATCCCTCTCTCTGGGTGTATATGGCTTACTTCAGTGAACAATTGGAGGTGGTTTGAAACATTTCATTGTTGAAGAGAGCCATGTCCATCAGAATTGATCATCATATAGTACTGTTGTTGCCATGTATAATGATCTCCTGGTTCTGCTCATTTCACTCAGCATCAGTTCATGTAAGTCTCTCCAGGCCTCTCTGAAATCATCTTGCTGGTCATTTCTTACAGAACAATAATATTCCATAGTATTCATATACCATAATTAATTCAGCCATTCTCCAATTGAAGGGCATCTATTCAATTTCCAGTTTCTAGCCACTACAAAAAGGGCTGCCACAAACATTCTTGCACATGTGGGGCCTTTTCCTTCCTTTATGATTTCTTTGGGATATAAGCCCAATAGAAATGCTGCTGGGTCAAAGGGTATGCACAGTTTGATAACTTTTTGAGCATAGCTCCAAATTGTTCTCCAGAATGGCTGTATCCGTTCACAGCTCCACGAACAATGCATCAGTGTCCCAGCCCTCCCACAACCCCTCCAACATTCATCATTAACTTTTCCTGTCATTTTAGCCAATCTGACAGGTGTGAAGTGGTATCTCAGGGTTGTCTTGATTTGCATTTCTCTGATCAATAGTGATTTGGAGCACCTTTTCATATGACTATAAATAGTTTTAATTTCATCCTCTGAAAATTGTCTGTTCATATCCTTTGACCATTTATTGATTGGAGAATGGCTTGAATTTTTATAAATATGAGACAATTCTCTATATATTTTAGAGATGAGACCTTTATCAGAACCCTTAAATGTAAAGATGATTTCCCAATTTATTGCTTCCCTCCTAATCTTGTCTGCATTGATTTT
>JAJPUD010033130.1:0-11528 GCA_023553655.1 Myrmecobius fasciatus
GGAGAGTTAGGCAAAAATGCTCCCTCTGCTATTTGGCTCTGCTCTACTTCCCTTCAGTACAATTAATTCAAAAGTTCAGCACCTTGATGATCTCAATTGTTTCAGCTGTAAAATGGAGATAAAACTAGTACCTAACAGGATTATTGTGAAGATCAAAGAAAATTACATATGTAAATCACTTTGAAAAATTTAAAGCATTACATAAATGTTTTAATCATTTTATCATTATTATTGTTATGTTTATTATCATGTGATAGTGGTAGTGTAATGTTCCAGCATTCATATAAATGTCATGCACATTCAGAACAGAATGAGTAGAAGTGTTCTTTGTTATTGATTTGTAGAGTTGTTGAGTTTCCACACAAATATTCAAAGATAAGTGGACATTTTCATTTTCATTGGATTTTGTGCCCTAGCCTATGGAAATATTTGTATGTATCATACAAAAATTTTGAGGCACATATTCCATTGTGAATGTAGAAAATAATATAAAACTGATTTAAGGCATCATATTTCTGGGTCATCATATTCCTAGCATAAGATTAAATGATAATGGGGCAACTAGGTGGTGCAGTGGATGGAGCACAAGCCATGAAGTCAGGAGGTCCAGATTTGAAATCTGGCCTCAGACACAACACATCTTAGCTGCGTGACCTAGGGCAAGTCACTTAACCCAATTGCCTCAGCAAATAAATAAATAAATGTAAATCATTTTAAAAGTGTCAGTTATTAAAAATTTGAGAACAAGTTCAAATGTCATATGTGTATTTGAATAGTCTCAAGAACTTACTGAGCAGCAAAGAAATCAGGTAGAGAAAGACTATCATTCAGGGAAATAGAAGAAAAATTCTGAAGAGAATCAAGAAAGTAAAACAAGTTACAGTCATTTAATTACTGGATTTAACAGGATCATACATTTATTGTGTGAATCTCATTTTATAGATGAAGAATCTGAGTGACATAGTTGATGAAGTTACTTGCTTTGGAGTGGCAGAGCTGAGCTGGAATCTTGTGTCCTTATGTTTAGGACTCATTTACTAGAAATTGACTGTTTTACATTTTATTTATTCAAATGGTAGATAAAAGCAAGTATTTTTATATTGAAATATTTTATATTGAAAATATTTTATATTGAAATATTTTATATTGAAAACAAATTCTTCATCTAGAATCTAGAAATATGAAAGTTAAGGAGAAACAGAGGATAGACAAAGATAGAGGAACCAATGAAATATTCTTAGAGATGTATACTAAAGATTACCCAGGCAGAAGAAGATTGAAAACCCATCCCATTTCAACTTTGATATTTTAACAAGGTGATATTGTCTTAAATAATCAACAATTTTTCTTAAATGCAACTGTAGAATAAGTGGGAAAAGTCTCTGAAACCAATGAACGAAGTGAAATTTAGTGAAATAGGGAATCTTTTCTAATTGGTAATTTGCTCATTTCCTCAGGATGTCACTCCAAATTATCTGGCAAGTTGAGAATGGACAGTTTCTTCTCTCCTTATGAAAAAAAAATGGATTATATGAGTTCAAAATGTCCCTGATTAAAAACAAAACAAAACAAACATACAAAAAAAAAAAAAAACAGCTTGGGGCAATATGGTAGCCTTAGTTTCAGCTTTGGCTTCAGCCTTGGTGAGCATTTTTTTTTCCTTTTCACTCAACTTTGACTAGAGGAGGACCTTTCAGCTTCAAATGATCCGAAGACTATAGGACTGCTCATCTTTGTGTCAATATAATTTTTTTTTAAAAAAACCACATTGTCAATAAGAGAAGAAAAAGAGATTAAAAGAATTAGAGTAGGTAATGAGGAAACTAAATTATCACTTTGCAGATGATATGATGGTATACTTAGAAAATACTAGTGAATCAACTAAAAAACTACCAGAAACAATCCACAACTTTAGCAAAGTTGCAGAATACAAAATCAATCCACATAAATCATCAGCATTTTTATATAACACCAACAAAGTCCAGCAGTAAGAAATACAAGAAGAAATTCCATTTAAAATACCTATAGTATAAAATATTTGGGAATCTATCTGCCAAGGGAAAGTCAGGAACTATATGAACACAACTACAAAACACTTTCCACACAAATAAAGTCAGATGTAAACAATTGGAAAAATATCAAATGCTCTTGGATAGGGCAAGCTATTATAATAAAAATGACAATACTACCTAAACTAATCTATTTATTTAGTGCTATACCAATCAAACTCCCAAGAAATTATTTTACTGTTGTAGGAAAAATAATAACAAAATTTATCTGGAAGAAAAAAAGGTCAAGAATTTAATGGGGATTAATGAAAAAACATGCAAATGAAAGTGGCTTAGCTGTGCCAAACCTAAAACTATATGATAAAGCAGCAATCATCAAAACGATTTGATACTGACTAAGAAATAGAGTAGTCAATCATTGGAATAGGTTAGGTTCATAGGACAAAATAGTCAATCACTATAGTAATATAGTGTTTGACAAACCCAGAGACACCAGCTTTTGGGATAAGAATTCACTATTTGGCAAAAATTAATGGGAAAATTAGAAACTAGTGTGACAGAAACTAGGCATTGACCTACAACCAACACCGTGTAACAAGATAAAGTCAAAATGGGTTCATGATCTAGACATAAAGAATGATATTACAAACAAATTAGAAAAACATAAGATAGCTTATCTCTCAGATATGTGGAAAAGGAAGGAATTTGTGACCAAAAAAAAAAAAAAAAAAACTCGAGATCAGTATCAATCACAAAGTAGAAATTTTGATTATACTAAGTTAAAAAGTTTTTGTACAAACAAAATTAATGCAGACAAGATTATACGGGAAGTAATAAACTGGGAAAACATTTTTGGATTCAAGAGTTCTGATAAAAGCCTCATTTCTAAAATATATAAAGAATTGACTCAAATTTAAAAGAATTCAAACCATCCACCAATTGATAAATGGTCAAAGAATATGAACAATTTTCAGATGAAGAAATTGAAACCATTTCTAGTCATATGTAAAGGTGCTCTGAACCACTATTGGTCAGAGAAATGCAAATTAAGACAACTGAGATATCAGTACACACCTGTCAGATTGGCTAAGATGACAGGAAAAGATAATGACAATTGTTGGAGGGGATGTGGGAAAACTGGAACATTAATACTTTGTTGGTGGAGTTGTGAAGTGATCCAAACATTCTGGAGAGCAATTTAGAACTATGTTCAAAAACTTATCAAACTGTGCATACCTTCTGACCCAACAGTGTTTCTACTGGGCTTATATCCAAAAGAGATCTTAAAGGAGGGAAAAGGACCCACATGTGCAAAAATGTTTGTGGCAGCCCTTTTTGTAGTGTCAAGAAACTGGAAACTTGACTACAACATATCATTTTCATGCTCTATATCACTGATTGCTTGCATTAGGTTTCCTTTTTCAGATTTTTTTGTTCATGTAGATACAATTGTTCTTGCACAGCAAGATAATGGAAACATGTATACATATATTCGACTTGTCAAATATTTTAATATAATTAACATGTAGTGGACTTCCTGCCATCTAGGGGAGGGGAGGGGAATAGGGGGGAAGATTTGTAACGGAAAGCTTTGAAAGGGTTAATGTTGAAGAACTACACATACATATGTTATGCAAATAAAAAGCTTTAATTAAAAAAGAAAGAAAGAAACTGGAGACTGGTGGATACCCATCAGTTGGAGAATGGCTGAATAAATGATGGTATATGAATGTGATGGAATATTATTGTTCTGTAAGAAACAACTAGCAGGATGGTTTCAGAGTGGCCTGGAGAGACTTACATGAACTGATGCTAAATGAAATGAGCAGAACCAACAACAACATTATAAGATGATCAATTCTGATGTCCAGTTTCAATGGTCTTGTGATGAAGAGAGCCATCTACATCCAGAGAGAGGACTATGAGAACTGAGTGTGGTTCACAACATAGCGTTTTCACTCTTTTCTTAGTTGTTTGCTTGCATTTTATTTTCTTTCTCATTTTTTGGTTTGATTTAATTTTTCTTGTGCAGCAAAATAATTATATAAATATGTATGCATAGATTGGATTTAACATATATTTCTACTGTGTTTAACATATATTGAACTACTTGCCATCTAGGGGAGGGGATTGAAGAAGGGGGGAAATTGGAACATAAGGTTTTGTAAGGGTTAATGTTGAAGAATTATCCACATATACATTTTGAAAAATAAAAAGCTTTAGTAAGGAAAAAACAAACAAAAATACAAAAAAAAAAAACCCAAAACAAAACAAACAAAAAAAAAAAACATTGCCAGAGTGGCTGGCGTCTATTTCTGTATAATCAAGAATGAAGGACAGGCTGACACTGTGGCTCTACAGGGAGCTCAGCAGAGAATACATTATATTATACTTTCAGGGAAGCAAAGGACCCATTTACTCATTGATGTATCATTTATGCTCTCGTATCATCTGATAGCAATGTCTACATTAGTAATAAAATATAGATGGATACAGGTTTTTCATGCTTCATGGGTACTTTCTGAAGTCTCCTAAAGAGAAGAAAAGAACTTCCAGAAAGCCTTATTAATCGACATGTACTTTCTAATCTAATCCCATTTTCTTATGGATTTTGAATGTCCTCTTGGAAAAGCTCACAAACGTTGGGGAGAAGTGTTTGGTACCTAATGTTCTTCCTTATTCAATCAAATATACTTTTTTGAGAGTTACTTAAGACTGGTTAACTAAAGTGATTCTCAAGCATACTGACGACAGCTTGATTATTAGATAATCAATCACTTTTCACTCTTCAGCAATTGTGGAGGACTAGTGTAGGCAGAATATCACTAGCAATATGACTCATCAATATAAATGAACATGGGGATAAAGATTCTCAGAAATTATATGGGTCTTATTTGATATAATGTAACATTTTCTAAAATTTATACATATATTCAAAAATAGGATAGACTATCCTGAGCGATATGAGGCTTTACATCTTCTTGGAATTCAAAAAGAAGTTAGACAACCACTTTTGGGTGATATTATATTATATGTTTTATATATTATATTTGTATATTATTTTATTATATATTACATGTATTACATATATTATAAAAGAAAATTTTGTCATTTTGTCATTACTGGATTCCACTGTCTCTTCAAGTTACTAGATACTAGGATACTGAAATCAAGAATAAAACATTTTTTAGGGCCTGTGAATTTGTGAATTATATTTCACTAACTACCAACTCTAGTGGAGAGAGAGAAGGAAAGAGGAAGAAAAGAAGGAAGGAAGGGGAAAAAACTGTTTGAAAGCTATTTAATTCTATTAAACATTAAACTGTTTGGGGATAATTGAAAATCTCTCTCCAAAATGGTCATATCTGTTCACAGATACACCAATTATGAATTAAGTTCTTAATTTTCCACATCCCCTCTTACATTTGTCACTTTTCCCTTCTATCATTTTAACTAATTTGATAGACAAAAAATGACATCTCAAGGTTGTTTTAATTTGTGTTTCTGTAATGAATAATGATTTTGAGCATTTTTTTTATATGACTATTAATTGTTTTGAGTTCTTCATCAGAAATCTGCCTGTTCATATCCTTTGACCATTTATCAACTGGAGAATGATTCACATTCTTATAGATTTGACAAACTTCTTTATATATTTGAGATATGAGACTTTTATCTGATCTTGGCTACATTTGTTTTATTTATGTAAATTCTTTCATTTAATGTAATCAAAATTATTCATTTTATATCTTACCACACCATTTCTTATTTGTTCATAAATTGTTAACCGAGCCATAAGTCTAATAGGTAATATGTCCTGTGTTCTAATTTACTTGTAGTGTCTTCATTTATATTTAGGTCATATATCAATTTTGACTTTATCCTGGAAAATGGTGTAAAATTTTGGTCTATGATCAATTTTTGCTAGACTACTTTCCCAATTTCCCCAACAATTTTTACTAAATAATGAATTCTTATGCTCAAAACTGAAGTCTTTACTCATTTGAAAAATTGGATTTCTATATTCATTTGCTTCTGTCAATTGTGTGATCCACTAATCTATATTTCTTAGGTAGCATCAGATAGTTTTGATAATTACTGCCTTATAATGTGGTTTAAAATCTGGTACTGCTAAATGTCCTTCCTTTACACTTTTTTTTCTTTTAGTTCATTTGATATTCTTGCCTTTTTTGCTCTTTCCAATGAATTGTTATTATTTTTCCAGTTTAGCAAAATAATTCAGCAAATATATTTAATTGAGATATTGAATATATAGATTAATTTTGGTAAAATTGTCATTTTTATTATATTGGCCCTCCTAACCCTTCAGCAATTAATATTTCTCTATTTACTTAAATTTGATTTTAGGTGTGAACAAAGTTTTTTTGTTTGTTTGTTTGTTTTGTTTTGTTTTGTTTTGTATTTTCCCATGGTTTTGTTCATATAGATCCTGGGATTTTTTATTTTTTGAGTGGTTATTTTTGTGTATTCCTAGATATTTTATATTATCTAGAGTTATTTTAGATGGCATATCTCTAGGTATCTTTGCAAGAGTCTATTGGTGATGCATAGGATTTCTGATGATTTAGGTGAGTTTAATCTTACATTCTGCTACTTTACTGAAATTATTTTAATTATCCCAATTAACTTTTCAGTTGTTTTTTGATTCTCTGAGTCTATCATCATATCATCTGCAAAAAGAGGTTTATTATGTCATTTCCTACTCTGATTCTTTCTATCTTTTTCATCTCCTATTTCAATTGCTAGGATTTTCAATACAACATTGAGTAATACTGGTGACAGTAGGCATTCATACCTAATCTTACTGGGAAAAGCTTCCAGTTTATCTCCATTACAAATAATGCTTCCTAATAATTTTAGATAAACTTTTCTTCCCAATTTAAGGAAAAGTTCATTTATATCTATACTTTCAAGTATATTTAGTAAAAATGAGTTGTACTTTATCAGACGCTTTGGGGGTATTTGTGATATTATTATATATTTTTGTTACTTTTATTATTGATATAATAAAATTAATCTAATAGTTTTTAATGTTAAATCATCCCTGCGAAGATGGCGAACTGCAGACAGCGTTCTCTGTGAACTCCTGAGACCTTCCCTCAGACCCAGACAAAGTGATCCTTCGAACTGGTTTTGGAGTGAGGGCTCCATCAAACATTTAGACTACAACGCACTTCTATCAAAAATCTACCTTGAAAGAACTCCAGAGAAGGTAAGCCTCAGGGGAAATCGGCCACTGGTCACAATCAGACTCCAGCCGGGGCAGAAGTCAGAGCTGCGATAGAGGGGTGGATTTTAGGCACCCAGGAAGCCCCTGGGAGATGCCTGGGCCACTTTCCTCTGCTTGCGGGCAGGTGCTTTGACAGATCTGCCTTTGGTAAAGGGTGGATTGAGAGCAGCTGAAAACGTGGTCCTAGTGCGAATCTAGCCCCACCAACCTCAGACCAGAAGTCAACTCGGCAAACTGCCCCAGGGCAAATACAAATTGTTGCAGTATTTTCTGCTGGTGACCGATATCCCAACTTTAAATCATGAGCAAGAAGCAGAAGAGAGCTCTCACCATACAAAGCTTTTATGGAGAAAAAACAGAACAGTCCCCAGATCCTGACATTATGAAAACAATCCCAGATGAAGCCACAAAGGCAGACTTAAGTTGGTCTCCCTTTCAGAAGACTTACCTGGAAGATTGCATTAAGAATCTCAAAAGAGAGCTAGAAGAAGAATGGGGAAATAAATTGAGATCAGTGCAACAGAAATATCAAAAACTGGAAAATAGGACTGGTGAATTGGAAAAAGAAAACAATTCACTGAAAAACAAAATTGGAGAATTGGAAAAAATCACCAACTCACTGGAAAATAAAAATGGTGAACTGAAAAACAAAATTGGTGAATTGGAAAAAGACAACAATTCACTGAAAAACAAAATTGGTGAATTGGAAAAAGACAACAATTCACTGAAAAATAAAACTGGCAAAATGGAAAAAGAATGCATTGAATCAAGAAATTCAATTGACCAGCTACAAAAGGAGCTAAAAAAGATAACTGAAGGAAATAATTGAACAAATAGAAGTAAATGACTCAATAAGACTTCAAGAATCAGTCAAACAAAAAAAATGAAAAAATAGAAGAAAATATGAAATATCTCCTAGGAAAAACAACTGACTTGGAAAACAGATCCAGGACAGACAATTTAAGGATTATCAACCTCCCTGAAAGACACGATGAAAAAAAGAACCTGGATGCGATCTTCCAGGAAATCATGAAAGAGAATTGCCCTGATGTTTTAGAATCAGAAGGCAAAATTGGCATTGAAAGAATTCACCGATCACCTCCAGAAAGAGACCCCAAAATTAAAACCCCAAGGAATATCGTGGCCAAATTTAAGGACTATCGCACCAAGGAAAAGATATTGCAAGCAGCTAGAAAGAAACAGTTCAAATACCGAGGAACTGTCATTAGAATTACACAGGGCCTGTCAGCTTCCACTTTAAAGGATCAAAGGGCTTGGAACCAGATATTCTGAAAGGCAAAAGAACTTGGATTACAGCCAAGAATAAGTTATCCAGCTAGAATGAGCATCATCTTCCAGGGAAGAAGATGGTCATTCAATGATACAGGAGAATTTCACCTATTTCTAATGAAAAGACCTGATCTGAACAAAAAAATTGACCTCCAAGTAGAGAACTCAAGAGAAGCATAAAAAGGTAAAAAGGAAAACTCTTGAGAAGTATATTTCTACTATAGGTATCCTTTAAAGAATGGCAGTATAATTTGATTTTTCTTTGATTATAATGGAAAAAAAATTAGAGGTGGAAGGGATACCATACTGAAAAAGAAAAAGGGGGGAAGGGGGAAAGGATGCAAAATAAAGTAAAAATAAAGGAGGTAAAATAAGGCAAAATCTCATAAAGAGACATAGAAGATCTAATATAATTGAGGGAAAGAAGGGAGGGTGATGAGTATTGTGTAAACCTTACTCTCATTAGATTGGACTCTAAGAGAGTATATCAGACACACTTGGCTTCAAAGAAAGGCCTGACCCTCCTTGTGGGAAGGTAGGAGGGAGGGGAGAAAAGGAAAGGGATAAACTAATAGAAGGATTAGGGGAAAGGTATAAAGGGGAGGGAGGGACTCTAAAGGGAGGAGGATTATTGGTGGGAGGTGGTCATCAAGAGCAAAGTACTGGGGAGGGGGGAAGGGAGAGAGGGGAAAGGGAAGAGAAAATCATAACTCTGGGTAAATAAGATGGCAGGGAATACAGATATAGTTATTTTAACTGTGAATGTGAATGGGATGAACTCTCCCATAAAACGGAAGCGGGTAGCAGACTGGATTAAAAGCCAGAATCCTACAATATGTTGTTTACAAGAAACACATCTAAAACATAGAGATACATACAGAGTGAATGTAAAGGGCTGGAGTAGAATCTACTAAGCTTCAGGTGAACAAAAAAAGGCAGGGGTAGCAATCCTTATCTCAGATCAAGTAAAAACAAAAATAGATCTAATTAAAAGAGATAAGGAAGGAAACTACATTTTACTAAAGGGTTCCATAGACAATGAAGCAGTATCAATACTTAACATATATGCACCAAGTGGTATAGCATCCAAATTCCTAGAGGAGAAACTAACAGAGATGCAAGGAGAAATAGACAGTAATACTATACTAGTGGGGGATCTCAACCTTGCTCTCTCAGAATTAGATAAATCAAATTCCAAAATAAATAAGAAAGAAGTTAGGGAGGTTAACAAAAGGCTAGAAAGGTTAGGTATGATAGATCTCTGGAGGAAATTGAATGGGGATGGAAGGGAGTATACTCTTTTCTCAGGGCTTCATGGAACTTATACGAAAATTGATCATGTGTTAAGGCATAAAAACCTCAAAATCAAATGCAGAAAAGCAGAAATAGTAAATGCATCCTTCTCAGATCATGATGCAATAAAACTCACATGTAATATAAGGCCAGGAGAAAATAGACCACAAGTTATTTGGAAATTAAATAATCTAATCCTGAAGAACGAATGGGTGAAAGAGCAAATTATAGACACAATCGAAAATTTCATCCAGGAAAATGACAACAATGAGACAACATACCAAAATTTGTGGGACAAGGCTAAAGAGGTTATAAGGGGTAATTTTATATCTCTAGATGCTTACTTGCATAAAATAGAGAAAGAGAAGATCAATGAACTGGGCTTACAATTAAAAAAGCTAGAAAAAGACCAAAATAAAACCCTCAATTAAATACCAAATTGGAAATTCTGAAAATTAAAGGGGAGATCAATAAAATTGAAAATAAGAAAACTATTGAATAAATAAAAGTAAGAGTTGGTTTTATGAAAAAACCAAGAAAATAGATAAGCCATTAGTTAACTTGATTAGAAAAAGGAAAGAGGAAAATCAAATTGTTGGTCTCAAAAATGATAAGGGAGAAATTTCCTCCAATGAAGAGGAAATTAGAGTAATAATTAGGAGTTTCTTTGCCCAACTTTATGCCAATAAATTTGATAATGTAAATGAAACGGAGGAATATCTACAAAAATATAGATTACCAAGGTTAACAGAAATGGAAATAAATTATTTAAATAGCCCCATCTTGGAAAAAGAAATAGAAGAAGCTATTAATCAACTCCCTAAGAAAAAATCTCCAGGGCCAGAGAGATTTACATGTGAATTTTACCAAACATTCAAAAGAACAATTAATCCCAATACTATATAAACTATTTGAAAAAATAGGGAAACAGGGTGGCAGAGCCAAGATGGCGAACTGCAGACAGCTTTCTCTGTGAACTCCTTTGGGACCTTCCCTCAAACCCAGACAAAGTGAGCCTTCGAACTGGTTTGTGAGTGAAAGCTCCGCCAAACATTTGGACTACAACACACTTCTATCAAAAATCTACCTTGAAAGAACTCCGGAGAAGGTTAGCCTCAGGGGAAATCGGCCCCTGGTCTCGATCAGACTCCAGCCGGGGCGGAAGTCAGGACTGCTATAGAGGGGCAGATTTTGGGCACCCAGGAAGCCCCTGGGAGACGCCTGGGCCACTTTGCTGTCCTTACGGGCAGGTGCTTTGACAGATCTGCCTTTGGTAAAGGGTGGATCGAGAACAGCTGAAAACGTGGTCCTAGTGCAAATCTAGCCCCACCAGCCTCAGACCAGAAGTCAACTCAGCAAACTGCCCCAGGGCAAATACAAATTGTTGCAGTATTTTCTGCTGGTGACCGATATCCCAACTATAAATCATGAGCAAGAAGCAGAAGAGAGCTCTCACCATAGAAAGCTTTTATGGAGAAAAAACAGAACAGTCCCCAGATCCTGACATTATGAAAACAATCCCAGATGAAGCCACAAAGGCAGACTTAAGTTGGTCTCCCTTTCAGAAGGCTTACCTGGATGATTGCATTAAGAATCTCAAAAGAGTGCTAGAAGAAGAATGGGGAAATAAATTGAGAACAGGGCAACAGAAATATCAAAAACTGGAAAATAGGACTGGTGAATTG
>JAJPUD010033133.1:0-11526 GCA_023553655.1 Myrmecobius fasciatus
GAGAGAGGGATGTGAAATGTGGACCACAACATAACATTCTCATACTCCTTGATTGATGTTTGCTTACATTGTGTTTCCTTTATCTGATATATCGTTTGTGTAGACAAGATTTTTCTTGCACAACAATGACAAGTTTGGAAATATGTATACATATATTCGATTTGCCAATATTTTAACATAATTAACATGTAGTGGATATCCTTCCATCTAGGGGAGGGGTGGGGAGTTGGGGGAAAAATTTGTAACGGAAAGCTATGTAAGGGTTATTGTTGAAGAATTACCCACACATATGTTATGCAAATAAAATAAAAAAATTAAATTAAAAAAATTAAAAAATTAAAAAAAGAAGGAAAAAAAATGAAAAGGGAGAACTTTCCTCCAATGAAGAGGAAATTAGGTCAATAATTAGGAGTTACTTTGCCCAACTTTATGCCACCAAATTTGGTAATCTAAATGAAATGAAAGAATATCAACAAAAATGTAGACTGCCCCCATTTACAGAAGAGGAAATAAGTTATCTAAATAGCCCCATTTTAGAGAAAGAAAAAGAACAAGCTATGAATCAATTCCCTAAGAAAAAATCTTCAGGGCCACATGGAATGACATGTGAATTCTACCAAACATTCAAAGAACAATTAATTCAACACTATGTAAATTATTTGAAAAAATAGGGAAAGAAGGTGTACTACCAAATTGTTTCTATGATACAGATATGGTGCTGATAGCTAAACCAGATAGAGTGAAAAGAGAGAAAGAAAATTATAGACCAATTTCCCTAATGAATATTGATGCAAAAATCTGATATAAGATATTAGCAATGTGGTTACATAAAGTCAACCCCAGCATAATACAACAAGACCAAGTAGGATTTATACCAGGAATGCAGGGCTGGCTAAATATTAGGAAAACTATCAGCATAATCAATTATTTTAATAAAGAAACTAACAAAAATCATATGATTATCTCAATAGATGCAGGAAAAGCATTTGATAAAATTCAACACACATTCCTATTAAAAATACTCGAGAGTATAGGAATAAATGGGCTTTTCCTTAAAATGATCAATAGAATCTATATTTAAAACTATCAGCAAGCATCATTTCTAATGGGGACAAACTAGAATCATTCCCAGTAAGATCAGGAGTGAAACAAGGCTGCCCACTGTCACCATTACTAATTAATGTTATATTAGAAATGTTAGCTTTGTGAGTAAGAGAAGAAAAAGAGATTAAAGGAATTAGAGCCAATAATGAGGAAACCAAATTATCACTCTTTGCAGATGACATGATGGTATATTTAGAGAACCCTAGAGACTTACCTAAAACACTGCTAGAAACAATTCACAACTTTAGGAAAGTTGCAGGATACAAAATAAATCTACATAAATTATTAGCATTTTTATACATTACCAACAAAGTTCAGCAGGAAGAGATACAAAAAGATATTCCATTCAAAATAACTGTTGATAGTATAAAATAATTGGGAATCTATCTGCCACGGAACAGTCAGGAACTATAAGAATTAACTATAAAATACTTTCCACCCAAAGAAAGTCAGATGTAATCAGTTGGGAAAAGATCAAGTGCTCATGGATACGCGGAGCAAATATAATAAAAATGACAGTAATACCCACACTAATTTACTGTTTAGTGCCATACCAATAAATCTTCCAAAAAATATTTCAGAGCTCTAGAAAAAATAGTAGCAAAGTTCATTTGGAAGAACAAAAGGTCAAGAATCTCAAGGGAATTAATGAAAAACAAGGTTGATGAGGGTGGCCTTGCTGTGCCAGATCTAAAATTATATTATAAAGCAGCGGTCATCAATACCATTTGGTACTGGTTAAGAAATAGAGTAGTTGATCAATGGAATAGGATGGGATCACAGGACAAACCAGTCAATAAATACAGCAGTCTAGTGTTTGATAAACCCAAAGACCCTAGCATTTGAGATAAGTTCTCACCATTCCACAAAAACTGCTTGGAAAATTGGAAACGTGTATGGAAGAAATTAACTCTTGATCTACACCTAACACCACATACCAAGATAAGATATAAATTGGTTCATGATTTAGATATAAAGAATGATATTATAAGTAAATTAGAGGAACATAGGATAGTTTACTTCTCAGACCTGTGGAGAAGGAAGAAATTTGTGTCCAAAGAAGAATTGGAACTCTAAATTGAACATCAGATAGATAATTTTGATTATATTAAGTTAAAAAGTTTTTGTACAAACAAAACAAATGCAGACAAGCATATAAACAAGGTCTTTCATAGTTGATTAATCACACATTGTTGCTATTCTTTTATACAATGCATTTTTGGTTCTGCTTGTTTTGCTCCGCATCAGGTCATGTGAATCTTTTGAAGTCTTTCTAAAATCAGCTTGTTCATGAAAGCTTTTGATGGAACAATAATATTCCATTATCTTCATATACTACAATTTGTTAAGTTTTTTCCTAATTAATATTGATACAATAAAACTAACGAAAATACTTGCAAGCACATTACTGTAACATATCATAAAGATCATATCCCTTACCTTCGCAGAATTTATACCAGGAATAGAGGGCTGTTCCATATAAGGAAACCATAAGGATCATTGACCACTTTTATTATAAAAATAACATTATTTCAATAGATGCTGAAAAAAAGCTTTTGACAAAATACAATATTCATTTTCCAGTTCTTTGCCACCAAAAGTACTTCTCCAAACATTTTGGTACATGTGGGTGCTTTTCTCTCCTTTGTGATTTCCTTTGGATACAGATCCATTAGTGGTACTGCTGGGTCAATGAATATTCCCAGTTTGATAGCCCTGTGGTCAGTTCCAAATTGCTCTCCAAAGTGGTTGGATCACTTCACAACTGCACCAGCAATGCATTAGTGTCCCAGTTTTCCCTCATCCCCTCTAACATTTATCATCTTTTCCTGTTATTTCAGCCCATCTGAGAGGTATGAGGTGATACCTCAGAGTTGTTTTAATTTTCATTTTTCTTATCAATAGTGATAAAGAGCATCTTTTCAGATGACTATAGGTGTTTTTAATTTTGTCATCTCAAAACTGTCCATATCCTTTGACCATTTATCAACTGAGGAATGACTCATATTGTTCTAAATTTGACACAATTCTTTATATAGTTTAGAAATTATACTATCAGAAACACTGGATGTAAAGATTTTTTCCCAGCTTTTTATTTCCTTTTTAGTCTTGATTCCATTGGTTCTGTCCTGATGGATATTTACAAAAAATAAATTGTTCATAACGAAAGAAGAGGAAATAGAATACTGAACTATCTCAGGAAAAGAAATTTAACAAGTCATAAATGAACTCCCAAAGGGAGAAAAAGCAACTCCGAAGACCCAAAAAAATTACAAGTGAATTCAACCAACCAAACAAAAAAAATTAGCTAATTCTAATACCATATAAACTATTTGAGAATAACTGAAAAAAAGGCACCCTACCAAATTCTTTCTATGACACAAATATGGTTTTGATATCTAACTAGGGAGAGCCAAAACATAGGGAAAAGATTATAGAACAATTTTCCTAATGAATATTGATACAAAAAATTATACAAAATACTTGCAAGGACATTATTGTGACATATCATAAAGAGCATATCCCATACCTAAGCAGAACTTATACCCGGAATAGAGGCCTGGTTCCATATAAGGAGTCCATAAGCATAACTGACCGAATTTATAACAAAAATAACATTATTTCAATAGATGCTTAAAAAAAGATTTTGACTAAATACAATGCCCATTCCTATTAAAAACACTAGAAAGCATGGGAATAAATGAAGCTTTTCTAAAATGATAATTAGACTTTCTCTAAAAACCAAGACAGTATTATTTTTAATAGGAACAAACTAAAAGCATATACAATAAATTTGGGTGCAGCAAAGATTCACATTATTACATTATTCAATAGAGAATTGGAAATTCTAGTTATTACAGTAATAATAGACACAAAAAAGGAAATTGAAGTAATAAAGCATAGTGAAAGAGGAAATAAAACTATTATGGTTGCAAGATATAAAATAAAGCTATACAAATCACTGACACTTTGTGAATTCCCTACTGGGAAAAATAGAAAGCAAAATTCCATTTAAACTAACTACATATACTGTAAAATACTGGGGAACCTACCTGCTAAGACACAAGGTAACATATGGACACAATTACAAAATACACTTTACATAAATAAAGGCAACTCTGAATAATTAGATATTGGTAGACCAAATAATTATATTAAAAATGAATATATGGGGGGCAGTTAGGTAGTGGAGTGGATAGAGCACCACCCTCGAACTCAGTAGGACCTGAATTCAAATCTGGCCTCAAACACTTAACACTTTTTAGCTGTGTGACTTTGGGCAAGTCATTTAACCCCAATTGTCTTAGCCCAAAAAATAAAATGAATATACTTCCAAAATTAATTTCTTTTTTTCAGTGTCATATCAAACTTCCAAAGTATAATTTTATACACCTAGGAAACATAATATATGTAAGAATAAAAGTCAGATATTATCAAGGAAATCAATGGAAAAAAAAAGGAAGGGTTAGGGCTGGCCGTACCCAACCTCAAACAATATTGCATAATCATAACTTTCAAAACAATTTATTACTGGGTAAGAAACAAAAATTTTGTCAAGATAACTCACTGATCATAAAAACATTTTTTTCTTTTTTTTCCTTCCTTTTTCCTATTTATTTATTATTTTATTTTTCAGCAGGTACAAGTAAAAATAACTTTAAATATTTATTTAAAAACTTTGAGCTCCAAATTCTTTCCCTTCCTACGTCTCAAAATATTTTTTTCCAAAAACCATAAAGGTGCATCTAGTACACATCACTAGATAGTCAATATTGAAATCAGACATTATAAAATCAGTCGCCAAAGGTAGAGATACTACAGTTAGTTAAAACAAAGACCCGGATCTGAGTGTGTACTACATCATGAGCTTCTTATTGCAAAATTAAGATGTAAATTGAAGAAAGTATGGAAAACCAGCAGACTATATTGGTGTGACCTTAAATAACATCCCTTAGGAATATGAACTGGAGGCAATGAATAGATTTAAGGGATTAGGTCTGGTAGATGGGGTACTTGAAGAGTCACAAACAGTTGTTTGCAATGTTGTACAGGAAGCAGCAGCAAAAAAAAATTGCAAAGAAAAAGAGCAAGAAAGGAAATTGACAGTCTGATGAGGCTTTATAAATAGTGGGAAAAGAAGGAAAGGAAAAGGGAAAGATATACCCAACTGAATGCAGAATTCCACAGAATAGCAAGAAGAGATAATGAGGTTTTCCTAAAAAGAGCAATGCAAAGAAATGGAAGAGAACAATACAATGGGACAGACAAAAAAACAAGAAAATTAGAGAAATTGAGGGCATGTTTCATGCAAAAATGATAGGAATTAACAGCAGCAGAAGAGATTGAGAGTAGGTGGCAAGAATACACAAAATACAAGGAAAATCTGAACATCACTAATGAGCACGATGGTGGGCTTACTGATCCAGAGCCAGACATCCTGGAGAATTAAGTCCTGTCCTAATGCTAAAGAAGGGCACTAACAAGGCATATTCAAATTTCCAAACAATTGAACTCCTTTCACATGCCAACAAGCTTATACTTAAGATTGTGCAAGTCAGGCTTCAGCGCTATGGAAACTGAGATTATGCTAATTATGTTCATTGTTTCCCTGATTTTAAACCATTCCTGTATCTCTCTTATACCATATATTGTCATAATGAATGATACTGTAGATAAAACACTGTACTCTTTATAATCAGATTTTGTTTAAAAAGTTTGGGGCAATGTTTATTAATCATATTGGCTTACAGTTTCCTTTCTGTATTTTATCTTTCCCTGGCCTAAGTATAAAGACCTTCTCTGATAAAAGGAGTTGGTAAGCTGCTTTATTTCTCAACTTTTGAGAATATTTTATGAAGTATGAGTTCTCACTGTTCTTTAAAAGTCTGAGAGAATACTGTGAATCCTTCAGGCCTGGAAATTTTGTTTTCCCTTTGGTAGTTGCCTTAATGCTAGATCTATTTTCTTTTCAAAGGCTAGGTACTTAAAATCTTTATCTCCTATTCTGATAATATGGGGGTTTTATATTTTGGAAGGTTCTCCTCTATTTCTTTTGTGTTCTCAGTATATAGCTGCATGTAATGTGTCCTGTTAACCTTTTAATTTCAAGTATTGGCTGTGATTTCACCTTGCTCATATGCTATTTCTTTGATTTGAGTTTCTGCTCTCTTCTTTCTATTCAGAATAGCTTTCTGAAAGGTTTATCAATTTTAAGAGTTTTGGCCAAGCAACTAATTTTACTTCAGTCACTTCCCTTGGTTTTACTTTCCTTTCCCTAATTTCTCATCTTTTGTGCTTATTTTGGGTTTGTTTCTTTGTTGATTCTTTAATTTTAAGAAGCACATATTTACTTCATGCATCTTTTCTTTTTCTATTTTGTTAATGGATTCTTGTAAGATGATTTTCACCTTGAGGACTATTTTAGAAATTTTGGTATTCTATTTCATCATTATCATTTTTCTTTTACATAGTTATTGTTTCTGTGATTTTTAATTCGACCCACTTGTTGAGGATTTCATTGTTCAATCTAGATTTAGGTTTATCTTTTCTTTGGGGCATCTGAAACAATTTCTATTCTTTTTGTATAATTCTCTATAAAGAATATATTGACCATTCCTGCCTTTTTCCATTTGCTTGCAAAATTGCTTGGACCTAGCTCAGGCTTGATTTTTACAAAAGTTCCATGTGGTTCAAAGAATGTATCTGCCAAGGGAAAGTCAGGATCCATATGAACAAAATTACGAAACACTCTCCACACAAATAAAGTCAGATCTAAACAACTGAAAAAATATCAAGTGCTCTTGGATAGGTCGAGCAAATATAATAAAGATGACAATACTACCTAAACTCAACTGTTTCTTTAGAGTTATACCAATCAAATTACCAAGAAATTATTTTACTGACATTGAAAAAATAACAACAAAATTCATTGGGAAAAACAAAAGGTTGAGAATTTCAAGGGAATTAATGAAAAAAAAAAACAAATGAAAGTGGCCTTGCTGTACCAGATCTAAAACTATATTATAAAGCAGTGTTTATCAAAACCATTTGGTACTGGCTAAGAAACAAAGTAGTGGATCAATGGAATAGGTTAGGTTCAGAAAAAAACACTCAATGACAATAGTAATCAAGTGTTTGATAAACCCAAAGACTCCAGCTTTTGGGATAAAAACTCATTATTTGACAAAAACTTCTGGGAAAATTAGAAACTAGCATGGAAGAAACTAGGCATTGATCCACACCTAACACCGTATACCAAGATAAGGTCGAAATGGATTCATGATCTAGACATAGAGAATGATATTATAAACAAATTAGAACAATGTAGGATGATATTATGTGATACATAGTGTATCACACAATGTAATATATATATATATATATGTATATATATATATATATATTACCTCTCAGACCTGTGGAGGGGGAGGGAATTTGTGACCAAAGAAGAACTAGAGATCATCGTTAACCACAAAATAGATAATTTTGACTATATCAAGTTAAAAAGTTTTTGTCCAAAAAATCTGAATACAGACAAGATTAGAAGGTAAGCAACAAAATGGGAAAACATTTTTACATCCAAAGGTTCTGGAAAATACATAGAGAATTAATTCAATTTTTTAAGAATTCAAGCCATTCTCCCATTGATAAATGGTCAAAGTGCACGAGCAGACAACATTCGTAAAGAAAGAGTGTAACAGCAGAGAAAGTTTTAATGAAATCTATGCCTAATGAAAAGTTTCACTTTTTCCTTTCTACTCCCCTTCCAAAAAGATATGTACAGTGCATCTTCTTTCATTTTAAAGCCCCTGGCATGGAATAGATTTTTGGGAATGGAATGGACCATTTTCGCGATTTTCTTGTTAATGCAAAAGGCAAGTGTAAAAACCAAAAAAAGATCTGTTATCAACAGCAACGTTTCTAATGCATTTGGTCCAACATTCACTCCTAGAATTGCACTTCAACCTATCTCTGCTTTTTGGTTTAATCTTCAGTAGATATGTTCTGCAATTTCTTGTTAGTTATTTTCTTGACATTTCTCAACATATTGACTAAAATTATTTCTCATTGGAAATAAGTTGTCACGTGCATTGTATATGCTTCCCCAGCAAATACATGAAAGATTTCAATGCGCAGCAACATTCCTGAAAAAATAGTGTAACAGCAGGGAATGTTTTAATGGAATCGGTGATCAATGAAAATTTTCACTTTTTCCTTTCTACTACCATGCCAAAAAGTGATGTACAGAGTATCTTCTTTCATTTTAAAGCCCTTGGCATGTAAAAGTGTTTTGGGAATGGAATGTACCATTTTGGCGATTTTCATGTTGTTAATGCAAAACGCAAGTGTAAAACCCAAATAAAATCTATTATCAACAGCAACATTTCTTATTCATTCGGTACAACATTCACTTTTAGAAATTAAGGTTAGGGTTAGCGTTAGGGTTAGGGTTAGGTTTAGGGTTAGTGTTTGAGTTAGGGTTAGGGTTAGGGCTAGGGTTAGGGTTAGGGTTTAGGGTTAGGGTTTTTTTTTGGAAACGGAATGGACCATCTTGCCGATTTTCATGTTGTTTAATGCAAAACACCAGTGTAAAACCCAAAGATCTATTATCAATAGCATCCTTTCTAATGCATTCGGTACAACATTCACTCCTAGAATTGCATTTCAACCTTGCTCTTGCTTTTTGGCTAAATCTTCACTAGATGTTTTCTGCTATTTCTCATTAGTTGTTTTTTACTATTTACTATTCCACAGAAAATACATGAAAGATTGCAATGCGCAGCAACATTACTGAAAAAAATAGTGTAACAGCAAGGAAACTTTTAATGGAATGTGTGCCAAATGAAAAATTTTCACTTTTTCCTTTCTACTACCTTGCCAAAAAGTAATGTACAGTGCATCCTCTTTCATTTTAAAGCCCTTGGCAAGGAAAAGCTTTTTGGGAATGGAATGGATCATTTTGGCGATTTTCATGTTGGTAATTGAAAACGCAAGTGTAAAACCATACAAAGATCTATTATCAACAGGAAAGTTTCTAATGCATTCGGTTCAACATTCACTCCTAGAATTGCATTTCAACGCAGCTCTTGCTTTTTGGCTAAATCTTCACTAGATGTGTTCTGCTATTTCTTGTTTTTTTGTTTTCTTGACATTTCTCAACATATTGACTAAAGTCAGTTCTCATTGGAAATTAGTTGTCCTCTGTGGTACCACTACACACCTGTCAGATTGGCTAAAATGACAGGAAAAGATAAAGATGAATGTTGGAGGGGATCTGCAAAGACAGGGACACTGATGCATTGTTGGTGGAGCTGTGAATGGATCCAAGCATTCTGGAGAGCAATTTGGAGCTATGCTCAAAAAGTTATCAAACTATGCATACCCTTTGACCCCACAGTGTTTCTATTGGGCTTATATCCCAAAGAAATCATAAAAGAAGGAAAGGGCCCCACATGTGCAAGAAGGTTTGTGGCAGCTCTTTTTTGTAGTGGCTAGAAACTGGAAACTGAATGGATGCCCATCAATTGGAGAGTGGCTGAATAAATTATGGTATATGAATGTTATGGAATATTATTGCTCTGTAAAAAAACTCCCAGCAGGATGATTTCAGAGAGGCCTGGAGAGATTTGCATTAACTGATCCTGAGTGAAGTGAGCAGAGCCAGGAGATCATTATTCACGGCAACAACAATACTATATTAGGATCAGTTCTAATGGGCATGACTCTCTTCAACAATGAAATGCTTCAAACCAGTTCCAATTGTTCAGTGAAGAGAGCCATATACACCCAGAGAGAGGGATGTGAAATGTGGACCACAACATAACATTTTCATGTTCTCTATTGAGGTTTGCTTGCATTGTATTTCCTTTATCGGATTATTCTTTCTTGTAGATACGATTTCTCCTGCAAAAAAAATGATGCAATAACTATACATATATTCGATTTCTTAAGTATTCTAACATAATTATCATGTAGTGGACTTCCTGCCATCTAGGGGAGGGGTGGAGAGTAGGGGAGAAAAATGTGTAACAGAAAGCTTTGTAAGGGTTAATGTTTAGGAATTACCCATACATATGTTTTGCAAATAAAAAGTCTTAATAAATAAAAATAAATAAATAAATAAATAGACAATAAAGTCTGCATGTAACTTTAAAAAAAAAAAGGAAATTAGTTGTCAAGTGCGCTGTATACTATTCCACAGCAAATACGTGAAAGGTTGCTATGCGCAGCAACATTCTTAAAGAAAGAGTGTAACAGCAGAGAAAGTTTTAATGGAATTTATGCCTAATGAAAAGTTTCACTTTTTCCTTTCTACACCCTAGCCAAAAAGTGAAGTACAGTGCATCTTCTTTCATTTTAAAACCGTTGCCAAGCAAAAGTTTTTTGGGAATGGAATGGACCATTTTCGCGATTTTCATGTTGGTAATTGAAAACGCAAGCGTAAAACCAAACAAAGATCTATGATCAACAGGAAAGTTTTTAATGCATTCGGTCCAACATTCACTCCTAGAACTGCATTTCAACCTATCTCTGCTTGTTGGCTAAATTTTCACTAGATGTGTTCTGGCATTTCTTGTTAGTTGTTTTCTTGACATTTCTCAACATATTGACTAAAATCATTTCTCATTGGAAATAAGTTGTCAAGTGCATTGCATACTCTTCCCCAGCAAATACATGAAAGATTGCAATGCGCAGCAACATTCCTGAAAAACAGTGTAACAGCAGGGAAACTTTTAATGGAATCTGTGCCAAATGAAAATTTTCACTTTTTCCTTTCTACTACCTTGCCAAAAAGTGATGTACAGTGCATCCCCTTTCATTTTAAAGCCCTTGGCAAGGAAATGTTTTTTGGGAATGGAATGGACGATTTTGGCGATTTTCATGTTGTTAATTGAAAACGCAAGTGTAAAACCAAACAAAGATCTATTATCAACAGCAACATTTCTAATTCATTCAGTACAACATTCACTCCTAGAATTGCATTTCAACCCAGCTCTTGATTTTTGGCTACATCTTCCCTAGATGTGTTCTGCTATTTCTCGTTAGTTGTTTTCTTGACATTTCTCAACATATTGACTAAAGTCAGTTCTCATTGGAAATAAGTTGTCAAGTGTATTGTATACTCTTCCACATCAAATACATGAAAGATTTCAATGCACAGCAACATTCCTCAAAAACAGTGTAGCAGCAGAGAAAATTTTAATGGAATCTCTGCCTAATGAAAAGTTTCACTTTTTCCTTTCTACTACCTTGCCTAAAAGTGACGTATAATGTATCTTCTGTCATTTTAATTCCCTTGACATGTAAAAGTGTTTTGGGAATGCAATGTACCATTTTGGCGATTTTCATGTTGTTAATGCAAAACGCAAGTGTAAAACCCAAACAAAGATCTATTATGAACAGCAACATTTCTAATGCATT